>QNGE01002665.1:0-106850 GCA_008508345.1 Paragonimus westermani
GTTGCATGTCCTCAAAACAGCCACACGAACAGTTCAGCTCAGCTGTCTCGTAAAATCGATTGAAAACCTTTAGTACGAAAACAAACAGCTGACTACGCATGTCACACATGCAATGGCTCCAAAACAATACGATACGCAGTAGCAAGTGAATGCAGTTGGTCATAGACAAAGGACGAAGCTTTGAGTAACTAAACGACCGGTAGGCAGCCGTTGGGTGGGGAATGTTTCACTAATCAAGGTAACATGTTTAAGGTATAGGAAAAGAACACTGGCTGTAGCAGTGTGATTGACATATGAATAATTGGGAGACCGTGAACACATTCACGAATGAGTCAAACGAACAGATGAGAGCTACACACATCTTCAACTGATCTGGGTAAAACGTGGCTAGAATCAGGTAATCAGTACACAATATTTCGAAGAAATATGAACTTTGCTACCTGGTGCTAATGAACATTGTAAACATGACCATATTAAGTTGACTTGTCTTTTACGGGTGCAGGCAAGAGCTTTTCCTTAACTAGGTTGCTTAAGCGGAGAAAGAGTGAACAGTTTACCACTCTGCATTTGACAATAAAGCCGTCTAGGAATGAAAGAACAGTTTGATAACAATCGTTGGCTGTTGGGTTCAGGCCGATGCAGCCTTCCGCTAACTGATGTTCAGAAACTTCGGTGTAGATGAAGCGACCACTGACTTCTCTGTCATGTCACTTATGATTAACCAGAATTCTTTGCTCATCTTCTGCAGCCGTGCTTGGTCACAGACGATTTGCATTGTAATCGGCACGGCCACATGTCTAAGGAACTAGCAAAAATTCTGAGCAATCTGGGCTACGCAGTAGTCATGGAGCCACAAGTACTAAAAGCAAACTCGTTCATGAAACCCGGCGTTACCGCGATTAGTGACGGTGCAGCTATGTTACTGGACATCAGTATATTGGACGACCACTGAAGCCAGGTTGCATGGGTGGACAAGGTTTTGAAGTACAATAACGACTCGCATAATGCCGTGATTTAATCTGCCCCTCCCCCCATACTATGGACTGTGAAGTGTACTCCATTTTTCATTCACCTATGGTCATCAACTCTGACGGATTTATGTAACCTTCTTCTTGCAGTGCGATTATTTGGCTGTAAATGCAGCCACTGAATTTTGTTTGACCATTCTGAGTCCCCTGAAAATCTATTACGCACCTAAGCGGAGAACCTGGCGTTGATTTTTGCCACTTTCTAACAGTTGTCCCTCCACGAAGCGCAATTTCCTCTTCTGATGCCAACACCCCGGCATTCTGGAGAACCTTCGATTTCAACAGAAACATTTTATTACAACAAAGTTATTAACGTTGGCCAATCTCGTGAAAGAACTTGTTAATTCCTCACTGTTATTACCTATGCAGTGTCCTATGCCTGGCACTCAGCTTGCTTTGAACGAAGCCGTGTAAATCGCTGTTTAAAACGAACGAAAAATAGTGGTAGTTATAATATGAATAGTTTGTCTGAATGAACTCGCAAGCATGTATAATGCTTTTCGGAAAATCAGTGCAGATTTTATACTAACTCTTTTGATCAAAGGATAGCATGTGCATTGTCATTTCCTGTGAGTTGGAAATGTCGATCATCCACGGAAAATATGTTATAATCATTTTTTAGCTTTACATGTTGTGCAATTAGTCACCACATTTTGTGCAGATTTTTCTGCTGATTGTTGAGGTGTTTTGTGGCGCGATGACACTTTGACAGTCGTCGCATAAATTAACCGATACATTCTTTGTGCAACATGTGTGGGTACGCTTGCATGATGCAATCATCGTCTGTCAACTTAGCTGTACATGTCTGTCGGACGTTCGGGCAGTAAGCTCGGTAGTCGATAAACGTAAATTTGACTACTTCTACAATCAGCTTCAGTAAGATAATTAGAGTTAATACATCTGCACTGAAACAAACGGTGCAATCAACTCATCACAACGCACGTGTTGTACGCTCCATATAAGAGGAATATTTGTTCAGTGCTCCATCTGTTCTTCCTCTTCTTCGAGTTCAACAGATAGGCGATTGAATCGTAAACACTGAAAAACCATTAACCATAAGCGTATTGTAGCCTGATTCTCCGGGAGTTACAATGTGCAAATTCTGTTCTCATATTCTTTTGTCCAAACAGCATGTATTCGAGTTGGCTTTCTGTAATCATCAGTAAGGGATGTATTCGTGAACCGCATGGTGCACCATCAAAGGTGGACAGGTGCAGAGAACTAGTGTTTATATTTCGGAGTGAGAATAACCTGCTTTAGCTGATAATGCGCAGCTGAGATTAATCTGTTTACTCGGATTCTGAGAGTTACAGCGTAGGCAAACAATTAATCTGTGGTGGTTTACTCGTTCAGTCAAGATACACAACGCACGTGTTGTACGCTCCATATAAGAGGAATATTTGTTCAGTGCTCCATCTGTTCTTCCTCTTCTTCGAGTTCAACAGATAGGCGATTGAATCGTAAACACTGAAAAACCATTAACCATAAGCGTATTGTAGCCTGATTCTCCGGGAGTTACAATGTGCAAATTCTGTTCTCATATTCTTTTGTCCAAACAGCATGTATTCGAGTTGGCTTTCTGTAATCATCAGTAAGGGATGTATTCGTGAACCGCATGGTGCACCATCAAAGGTGGACAGGTGCAGAGAACTAGTGTTTATATTTCGGAGTGAGAATAACCTGCTTTAGCTGATAATGCGCAGCTGAGATTAATCTGTTTACTCGGATTCTGAGAGTTACAGCGTAGGCAAACAATTAATCTGTGGTGGTTTACTCGTTCAGTCAAGATTGGTTAGCACACTATGTTGGTCATTTGACGTGGGAAGTGTCTGAATGAATAAGAGCGTACTATCAAGGCCTGATTAAAGTGGACGGGAGAGACTTAACCCCCGGATCAACTGCAGTTCATCCGGCCCAGGTCAACTCCGAACATACAACGTGCAGTTTGCAGTACATTCCGCTGCTTGCGAATGGTCCACACTACCGCCCCAGATAATTGTAAACTCCATATTCTATCGTGACCAGTCTGTCAACTGTGTATGGTTGAATTTCTGCTACTTTCCAAACTTGCACACAACAACCTTATAGCGAATTTTACCAAGAACATTCAAGCACAAACGAATTTCATCCCTGAACCTCATGGTTTGAAGTCAGTCATTACTTCCTAAAACCCTCTGAACGCCGACTGTACAACTGTACAACCTCGTTTAATGTTCTTTGTAGATAGTGTGTGATATTCAGCTACCGAATGCCGTCCATGTGGTCAACCCATGTTCTGTTATGTTGAAACGTTCTTCAAAATATCGAATCCTGATTGGTCAGAATAAAGCTCAGAAATTATTGTACTACTATGCTACGTCTTCCGTGTTGTTTTACTAGCGGTAGTGAACACGAATAAGTAAATACCACAAGAAGTATTGAGCAGGTGTCATGTGGTTTACTATCAAACCACTTTCGATTGTCTGCTCCCCATTAGTTGAAGCTGATATCCGCTTGTGGTAAATGTGCTTCAAATATCCGCATCGGTAAAATGGCAGGGAACATTTCGACATCTACTTCGACAGTGTGATGAACGGCACTTGCCTTTTCACTGATGAGTAGTAGGTGAGCTGGTTCCCATCTAGATTGGACATCACCAACAACTGATCATATCCGTCGTATTCCCATATACTTTTCAGTCAACCTCTTTGGAAAAGAAACACTAGACTCCAGTTTCGCCCTCAATAGAGTTCGTCACTAGTGCATCGCCTTGCTACGACCGGGACTGGAAATCCGGCCAAGCTTTCATGAGTGAACCGTGTTGACCACTGCACCATTGCCCTCACATTAGATACGACTGGATCATCGTATGAGCGCCCAAACACTTTCGTTTGTGAGTACTGACGAGGTTGCTCGATCTTCTTTAGATGAGACATTGTAACTCTCCTGTTAAGTGTGTCTATTCATCTTATCGCGCGAATGCACACACACTAGCCCGCGCCATCTAAGACACTCGTGACTTTGTCGATCTACACACTCCCACCACCAAACCAGTTACTTGAGTGCTACTTTTCAAAAAATTACCTTTATGGTGTAGGACTCATTGTTGTCGTTAAAAGGGAAACTTGTCGACATTTAATGGGGGATTTTGGTTGATACAATTTAGACTGAATTACCTCGGGTCATTGACCTGCTCCTCTGTCATTTTCACTAGATTTAAGAGCTGTTACTTCGGTGTACTATAACTTCTTCTGTGCATCGTTGAGTTTAAAAGGTACCCAGTTTCTAAAATCTTGGATATTATCTGGACAGGAACCAGCATCAGAAGCAACAAGTCCAAGTGAGCCAAGCGCCCAACCAAACGACCTATCAAACCTGGTTAATGGCCCAGTAATTCTTCGTTTGAATTCAGCTACACATCCAGCGTACTGCTTCATACGGAATCCCCCAAATGAGTCTGGGGTTGACTTCCCAGACAGAATTTCCTTCTAACGGAATTTTGGGGGTTCAGGTTATTCCAAACTGAACATCACTCACACTTGATCGCAGCCTTCGCATTCAGAAAAGCCAATTCATTTCAGAAAGGATGTCCTGTTACCTTCTGACCGGAATAGCCAGAAGGCTTGCTTACTGATAATACGCTTTTGAATTGAATCTATTACGAATTTTCGTAGCTGGGGTCAAACGTGAAACTTCTGGGCACTTGGCGTAATTTCCAAGCTCAACTCGTCTGGACACGTCTGGACATGTCATTTCTAGTGCTGGTCCGCGTCCAGACGCAACCCAAGATTTTTTCATCTGGGTCTATTCTAAATTAGCAAAGCTGTCACATTCTTCATCAGTGTGGTTGAGCTGCCAACCCGTTAGTCTGTTGCGTCCGTTGTCATCATATTATCAGAGTAAATAGACACAGACAGTAGGGTATTAGACTAGACGCAATATTGGTGAGTAGTACGTAATCTAGAGGTGACCACTAATGATTAATTTACTGATCTGCACGATGTAGAAACTGGGCCGACACTCCTTCACATGTAATGTAACGGACGGATATTTGGAACCGGAGTGACGGTATAATCTGTTGATGTTCTAATGAATGTTGAGTAAAGTATTCATTGCAAACAAATGTATGCTTCACTGCAGAGTGCTAAGCCGAGGCGTCAGCTGTCCTTTGGACACATTGAAGTAGTCTAAATACCTCGGTGCACAGAATCTGCTACAGCGTTCTGAAACTTTCTGCCAATCAACCAAGACTGGCACGGGTATGCTGCAAATAAACAACGAGATGTACTGGATACCATATTGTGTATTGTAAAAAATGCTGGTGACGAGAGGCGGTTTCGCCTAACGCAGTCTTACTGGTCAAATGATCAAGTCCATCGGCGCTTGAACAGGCAGTGTTCCTATGGACATGGTGTACGATGATCGGGAGCGTGTCTGTGTAGCGGGCACGCGGCTGCGTATATGCATGCGCTTGTGTGCCCGCTAATGCGGCTAATATAATTACGTCCGCCAAATTATGAGCAGTGACTACGTAAGTCAACAGCAGTAGGGAACAGCCACCAAAATAAGCAATCATAGGTTAGTCCAATTTAACTAGGCTCTTTGTACCGCATGAAGGGCATACTGGAATGCATTTTTCATTTGCCTTCACACTGCAACTTCCAAAGTTAATCACGGTCAGGGCATCATTTATCGACCAGCCGATTTCTTATATCAGTATGAAACCGGGCATTTTGTGTCCCCTTGCACTTACCTCTTCCGAAGCCCCAATCCCCTATGGCGATCACTTTAGTAAATATGGAAGTTCTGAGCTACTGTTGTTGTGAACCGAGAACGTGGAGGCACAAAAGTTATTTATTCGGGGAAACCAATACACGGGTTGTGCGCCTCAACCGGACTACGAACAAAAACACTCATTTACACACAACACTTATCTGAGGATGTTCCGCTCGCTATGGACGCCACGTCTCAGTTTCCACACGTAGCATAAGCCGATCCATGCAATGCTGCTCTCCAATGATCCTTCGTGTATCCCCTCTTACTTGTCACACAGCCATTTCGATCCATATTGTCTCCCCACTACTGAACAGTGGTGGTGTAGTAGTTGTATAGTGCTACCGTCCGTCCTCACTACATGGCATGGCTTCGTTATTCAGCTGGTAAAGCGCCTTTCCTTGTTTTGGAGTGTTTTTTCCTTCGCTGGTTCGAATCTATTTGAAGTCCTGATTCGCACAACTGGGTCTCCATTGAACTTTAGTAAGAAGCAGTGCGAAATCCTTGTGAGGCACATACTATCGAACACTAACCTCTTTAGCTCCACGACGACCGGTTTCATAATACTTGTAAACTTGTACTTGTTTGCTTCTCCGGCTTCATCCAAATATAGCGACCAGTTTTTGTGTTCCTTAGCGGCGACCCAGTTAACCATAACATTGTAAGAACATTCATCCAATGTTAGTACTAAAGGCTGTTTCTTACGTGAGTGAAAAAGATAGGGAATGACGAAATTCTTGTGCATTTCCATTCCACCCGTTCCCATTACTATAACTGAAACCGACCATGCATTGAAGTCAACTATTCTCACTATGAGTGGTCGGAGATTTGGTTTATTTGCAAGTTGAACATCACTCACATTTGATCGCATCGTTCGCCTTCACATAGACTTTCCAGCCAGCCTCTTTCAAAAACAAGCACTAGACTCGAGTTTCGCCCTCATTATAGCTCGCCAGTAGTGCATATCCTTGCCACGGCCGGTATTTTTACTTCGGCCACGCTTTTCATGAGGCAACTGTGTTAACCACTGCGCCACTGATCTCACATTAGGCACATTAGGCATATGTCAACTTGAAAATAAACCAAATCCCCGACTACTCATCAGTAATCTAAAGAATATCGCCTTGCTGGTTCAATGATTTCAGTAATCTCGACCTGTCTCGGAAGTCCTAATCGCGGGGTTATCGATTGGAGTTAACAGGACATTTACTGTGTCTCCTCTCGAGACGATCCGGCAGCCTGATCATTGCTCACAAGCGAAAGTGGTTGAGCGTTCAGATTCACTAATTCGGTCGTACCTAATGTGAAGTCAGTGGCGCAGTGGTTAACATGATTGGAATGTCCGGAGTTCAAATCCCGGCCGTAGCAAGGATATGCACTACTGACGAGCTCTAATCAGAGCGAAACTCGAGTCTAGTGCTTGTTTTCCAAAGAGGCTGGCTGCAAAGTCTACCTGAATGCGAACGCTGCGATCAAATGTGAGTGATGGTCAACAAGAAAATAATCTCACCACGTTTGTAGAGTCACATATTCAGCGGATATGTTTTTTTACTCCTAGCTCCTACATCAAAGCAAAGAATAATCCTTGACTTTCGGGGTCCTATTCTGCTTGAACCGTCCACTGGTTGTGTGAATGATTACCTCGAGATCCGAGACGGTCAGTTCGGCTTCTCGCCCATGATTGGTCGATTTTGCACAGACAATCGAATGCTTCGACCGATCACATCCACTGGACAGTGGTTATGGCTTCACTTTCATACTGATTTCAGCATTGAGAAGTCAGGATTTCAAGCGGTTTTCTACTATGATCTCATACCGGCGGATGGTAAGTTCCTTTTGTACAGTGGCAGGTAACTTGCGAACCATGGTGACCAAGTTCAAGTAACTAGACAAGTTTCTTGTATAGGTAACACTCTTCAAATTTCATATTGTTTTTCCTGAATCCAGTCTACCTAGGGGAATACTCATATATATATGCGCGAGTAGCTCATTAGGAGATAACCGTCAAAGCCTTGTATGCAAGGTCTGATGAAGTCTGCAGGCGGTAGGTAACAAAGTGACACATTTGAAATTTTATTTGATAACTTCTCTTGTCAACCATATAATTAATCTGATGCCAAAAACAAAAGAGGAAAATTCTGTCCGTTAGTCTGATATTTTCGCGATCGTGTATAGCGTGGAAGGATTTAGAAGTACCATATTTTGAGACAAATATTATGAGGTAAGATCGTATGGCAAGGCTCACCACAATTTCTGTTCACAACATGAGTGCACCTTCTGAGTGCTTGTCGGGAAAAACTTGAAAGAGAGGGAACTGGGAACATGCGTACATGTCGACGGACTTTAAACAATACAAAATGGTTGCTGTTAACATAAGTAGTAAGATTACGCACGCAGTACGAGAATACATTTTAATTTTATTTGCCCCTAAACCATCTTTGTGGCGTAGTATTTTTGATAATAGTATATTTGCTGTTTATTGGTTGATACCACAGATAGTGTGTTTTAGAATAAAGGCTACTTAGTCAATAAATGTTCCATGCAGAACAGCTGTGAATCTAAGTGTAAAATTGACAGAAAATTATTTCTTTCCTCGTGAACCAATAGTACGATTGATGAGCAAGCTTTCAGTCTGTACAATTTGTCGCTAAATTCGGCCTAACTTTGGAAACAGTTGTTCTAACTCTTGTTTCAGAGTGCCTGTATAATATCACGTCCGAACATCTCCATACATAATTATTATCCGCAGTGTAGATATTTGGAAAACCACTTTCTTATGCTATTCGTAACTACAAACGCTGACCATTTATGCGTTCATTGTTTTCACCCAAAGTGCTGCTAGCATTGATAAAATCATGAGTCCCAAGTGCACTTTGCAGTGTTATAATTCGTCCATGCTCCTAATGAAATATATCGTGCATTTTTCATGAAAATTAGAACATTTTGTAAGAGGGGAAGATGTTCAAGGTGTCTTTTCAGCATTCTCTTATCTTCCTATTAACTTATATTCACTCTGATGACAGGAAGCCTTTTATCTGACGTATATACACGCTGCTGATAATATTATCGAAGTAATAACAGAGTTTTTACTTGATTTTGGTTAGTACTTACGTTCAGCTGGTTTGTTTTTCAGAACTGGGAAAAATGTCTTAAAACCGTTCGGATCTAAGCTGTTAGGTGAAAACTGAAACAACTTTAGCCTCTATTCTTTTAAAAGTTGGCTGGCTTGATGAAATAAATAGCATTAGAACTACGGTGTGTAATCAAGAACGTTCACCAATTGTCGAATACTGCTTGCTATATCGTCTGGTAGAATTGTAACATAGTCTTTCTAACTTTGTGACAGTTCCTTTTCAAAATTTTGAACGATTCTGGTATCGTTTATTTTATCTCTGATTATAGACCATTAGCCAAATTGTTGCTAGTTGATGACGATTTGATACTAATTTTGCAATGAATGATTGAATCCTTACGGTCTGTTAATCCTTTCGGTTTAAAGGGTTGTAATTGAACACTTCGGGCTTCCTAAACGTCAATTTTCAATGTGTAATCTCGAATGAAGGTCTCAAATATGACCACTAGCAAACTTGATGTCATCTTTTCATTCGTATGCTGTTGACATTTTTTATTTGTGAAGTTCCTTTACATAACTTCAAAACAGTGAAGTCCTTCTGAAGAAGCCCATAGCCAAAATTGGGCATTTTGACATATAGCAAATATTTGTACAGTTCCTCCGAGTCTATTTTATTAATAACGTTGTTATCATGGTAATCTTGTTAGGATGCTACCAAAATTCTGCATACACAATGTTCATATGGAACAGGTGAATTTTTTCGTCGGGTGAACCTGTGCATGCAAATTAACGGGACACTTACTGTGTCCACTCAATCAGACAGTCTGAGCTGTACTCACAGGTGAACATGGTCGGATGCTTACATATAATAATTCGATCGTGCTTAGTTTGAGGTCATCGGCGAGGTTGTTAGCACCATGGTCTTATGGTAGCGTGACCGTAGTGCATATGCACTACTGGGGAGTTCTAGTGCGTTAAAAACTCGAGTCCAGTGACGTTCTTCGAACCGGGTTCACGGGAAAGTCTACGGGAATACGACAGCTACGGTCAGTTACAATACTGTTTTTTTTACAATGAACGAAGCTAACTGTTTCAGGTCATCAGTGCAAACCAACTGAACTGCAAGCTCCTTCGCTCGTAGGGTCAAAAAATGAGCTGTGTGTATGTGACTTCTTCTGCATTTGATTGAAGACTCGTAAGCACGACGCGATTTGACGTCAATAGACTGATCTAATTTGACTGAAAGCATAAGTAGCTCATATGCCTGAGTAGGTACTCGCAGGACCGCGATGCTGTAGATCCATCCAAAAGAACCCACAAATTGTTGGGTCCTTCACACAACCGCCGTATTTCCTCTGAAATGCGGGAAAAGGAGTACCGTATTGTCTTTCCAGATTCACTACCGAATAGGAGAACAAAATGGGCTTCTGCATTGAAATATTTCGGTTCCATCAGTTAAGTCTCTCACTAAAATACGAAACCAGTTCATGTACATGAGTTCCAGAATCGGCAGCCAGCCTACCCACACATTTCTTCTGTTCAATCACCGTTGTCATGGGTATTGGTGTGTACGATCAGATTGTTACTTAGTGAACCGCTGACGTTACAAAATTAAGGGCATCAACATTTCGGAAGGCAAGTTCTCTCGTCGTTTCAGTAACATGATAATCAATTTTTTGAGTAGTTCATTATTTTAACTGTTGTTAGTTCTCTGTCTTCGATGTCGTTTTATGGAGAGTTGTGGGTATTTGTTTGTTCTTAGGGTCCTGTTTGGCATTCCCTGTTTGTACGCAACATGTCCAGATACGTAGATTAGACGAGCTATAATGAACAATGATCTCATCGCATCGCGTTTGCGTTTCTAAGGCTGAAGCTGGTAAACTTCACTTCGTGGCTTGTCCACCGATCGTTCATATGTTGGCAATTTCTTTATAAAATATGGTTCACACAGCAGAACCCAGCACATGTACACATCTCTAAAGAATTCACATATATGTGTTCTTTTGTACCCTAGACGCTCGTGTTGTCAATTGTTATGGAGTATATACGTCATAAGTTGATAATGTAGCTCCACGTTGATCGGTAATTTAGCTGCAATCTGCATGGGCTGTTTAACTATTATGTCCTCCAATGGGTTGAGTCACCAAAACCAGTGTTGCAGTTGATAAACACTGTTCAGATTATTTTACTCTTCGTAATGAATTCACCTATCGAAATTTCTACTTCAGTATTTACTGATTAACTCTTATGTGCTTGGTCGCAAAATGAAATCATTTATTGTTTCTGTCATTTGTTAACTTGCATCTGCCTTCAAATTTTCCGTTTTAGCGCAAACAGCAGTGACCTCACTGAGGCCATGTAAGTTGAATGTATTTCACAGGCAAATGTTGGTTTGGTTTTGATGTTCTGTTAGTAACACTCAACTATTTTCATGTTAGATCATTCGTTACAAATGGAAATTGGCGCGTAATCCACTGCCGGAGTTCGTGTTCACGTGGGCTCACGTGGTTCTGACACCAGACACGATTTTCTTCGTTATTCACGACAATCCTTAATGCACCTCTTTGTCCCGACCGGTTGTTGAACTCCCGTTTTGTGTTCACTCAGTTTTCATGCTTATTCCCACTTCAGACGTTCTACTTGGTCCGTGTCCTCACGTTAAACGGCTGAGCAACCGTCGCATTACTCGCAAACAAATGTAACTGTGATGCCTCAGTATTACGGACTATGTTGTCGGTGGGGATATGGTAGGCAAGTTCGTCTCACGAAGGCGACGGTTGTAGGTAAACTCCCGAACTTGACTGAAAACACACACTGGGTAAACTTGGACAAGAGCAAAGATTGTGTGTGGGGTCTTTCCGTTATAATTTGGCTTCTCAATTCAACGTTTTTAACCCCGCAATCATTGACTTTTACTGTTAATTCCCCACTATTGGCCAGCTTTAGTTGTTCGATAGGCTCCTATGGAACAAATTCGCACACGCGCTGCGTTAGTTTTGCGTCGCTGGCTTGACTGACCGGAGCATGTGATCTGAACGTGACAAGCAGTCGGGATAGCTTGACAGCATGCGTCAGAGCAGATATTGTGCATTAGGTTCGAGGAGAGCTATCGTTCTAGTGAGGCAGTCGAACAACGCCATCGTTATCCGAAACTGCCATCAATTAAGGCTGGTGATGGACTTGTAGCAGTCACCATTCCCTCCGCTTATTATCTGGATGCTATCTGAAGTAATTATACCATTCGACTTTAAGGCAGTTAGGCATTAGCGTCAACATCTGGCGTATCAGTTAGAGAAGGTGAACAACCGTTCATTCTGGGTCACTTGAGTGGGTTGGTCTGATCAGCGACTCAACACGCTCGAATTAGGTGAATGGGATTCTATGATTATGTACAGTCTGGTTGAAATAATTTTATTCCAGTATAATATCTCTACAAACATCCTTCCATTTTCATTTCAGTTACGATTGAGTCAATCATCACTGTTTCGACTGGTGGTGTGTTTAGTGCAAACAATGTCTCTCAGCTGATGCAAACGCAAGTTCAAAATGTGAACAAACCAGGGTTTCAAATGATAAACAGACTGCGCGAAATAATTCTCGATTTCCGCACTAGTGAACCTGACAAGGTAAGTTGGTGTGCAAGGCCACACGACATCCTACGACATGTATACACACACGTATATGCACGCACACGACTGAATGTGGCAGTCACAGCAAATTTGCTCTTTACCCCGCTTCGGAGCACTCAGCCTTGAGTACGCGTTCGAAGTCAAACAGAAAACCTAGCGGGCTAGCAGTTACACCTGTCCCATTCTCCTATCGTCCAATAGATTTTCGAAGACTACTGTGCGTATTTAGCCTACCGATGCCAAGTTTGTTCAAAAATTTAATATATGCGTTTATTTGTTCCCGTCGATCCTGGACGTATGCTGGGATTCTTACACAGATAGATAGATATTTTACCTAGTTTTATCCAACAAAATTATGGGGGCAAATTACATTGACAGTGGTACTGGATGGGTGATTGCGTGGAAATTGTACTCTCTTGACAGAACCAAAACAGCGGCAGTTGGATTTGTCATACTGAAGTTTTAGAAAGTGACCTTGTGATTGTAGTTTTGAATGTTCATTATTCTTAGCGTTTCAGTAATCGTTTTCGAGACTGAAACAATTGGGACAATACAATCACTTTTTTGCTCTTTCAGTTGTATATGTTACTGATGGTAACTGGTGTATGACAGAGACACTTGCTAAGCCCAAGAGAACACATTTTTGCAGGAACAAGTTGTGCTTGTACGGTTTCCTACCCAAATAATGCATGCTACATTGTATGTTGCAAATATCGAAATTTAATATGGCATGTTAACTTTGGCAATCAAACTGGGAGCCATCTCAAACCGGAGATTTGTCTATGAAGAGTAGTTAACGTACGCATGCCGACGTCCGTTGTGGAACAATGGTGACTTCAGCGAGAGAAGCAATTCGCATGAAATGTGGCAAGATGGGTTATTAGCTTGCAGAGGTAGTAGAAATATAAAGGTTTATACAAAAAACCTGAATGCAGGAATCGAGTTTTATCAGAATTTTTATGAATAACTAAAAGTTACACGTGGCAATGAGTGCTGATAGCTGTTGGAAAAAAAACTGAGTTCTTTTACGTACGTACCTATGCAACGTGAGATTTGTCCGTTCTCATTTTACATAAGAACAGTTAGAAGGTAGCTGCTTGACAGTGTTTTATGTTGAGGGTGCCATAAATGTGTGTCCAATTCAAATTGCCAATATAAGTGAAAAATGAAGGATTAATTGGACCTTAATACATTACTTATCATGAGGTAAACAATAGTGCCAAATTATTTGGACACAAGTACCACCGTTAACGTGAAGACATCGATATAGAAGGCAAGCAGTTCAGAGAACAGACAGAGAGAATATTTTGGTACAGCCCTACAGTCCGCTTTCAGATTGATATAAAACCCGTGCACGTACGAACAACCATCCGGAAAAGCGCAATAAATGGACCGGTGATCCTGAGCAGATTTGCTGAGGGCAATATACCACTTGTTAATTGCAATCGGTTCTTACCATTCCATGTCAGTGTATAAAACGGGAGCATTTGTTACTTCCAGGAAGATTGTGCGACGCTTTCATCACGTAGCGACCTTGAAAGGAACTTGTAAGGTCATTTGGGACGTGAGGCCAATAAATCAAGTTTATTGTGAACATCGGAGAAGCCGAAAATGCGCATATATGGACAAGTAGAAAAGTGCCAGTCATCATCTGCAGCAATTCACTAACAACATACAGCCAAAAAGTGGAACTGACATGCTCACTTTGCAGTTCATTATCCGTTAAAGCAGTTTCGAACTTTAATGTCAGTTCGGTATGGGGTTGAACACATCTGGTTTTCAGGGTCAGCCACAAGTTAACACGGTCGAGGTGAAAGACTTGAATCAGTACCCTTGGAATCGATCATGAGAAGACATTAGTTCCAAGAGATGGCAAACCACTGTTATCCCTCAAACTGATCAGGGTACTGGATTTTGCAAATGGTGACTTACCAAATATCCACGCTACGATTAGAAATCTTCCCGTTAAAATTTAAGCATTCATCCTCACCACTACACGAAAATTCTGTGGTCAGCTTTGGACTTAAGTTGCCCATCGACTTAGGCAATTGACTGGCTTAGAATTAGATATCCAAACAAGTGTCTCAAATATTGATTAGGTCCAGACGGGCGTGTCAAGAAGGACGGCATGTATGCACTTATGTGTACACATCATATGCACTGAAACTTAATCAAATATGGTTAATTATGATGAGGTATGTTATAAACAGTGTTGGTCGAGTTGAAAATGTTAGAAACAGTTTGGGAAAGACTAGGAGAGGTTGAATAACAAAGAAGAAACCTATTCCTCTAGGAATGTGAACAGAGTCTTTTTACTCGTGTACGCTTAGGTGCACTTGACACATTAGAACCAGCATTTTGTTTTTAATATCTAAACACATTTCCAGCCTAAGGCATGTGTACAGTTAGGCGGTCTTATTCAGAGGAGAACCATGATAGAGAACAATGACAAAGAAAGCGTATAACTAAAGCTTCTCAAAAACGTTATCAGATAACGACGGGTCTACTGCAGTTCTTGTCATCTAATGACAGGCTTGTTAGTACTTTCAGTTTTTGTTCTGCTCCTACACATTACTTTCTGCTCGTCGCTTGGAGAATTAGAAATAAAAGTCATCATCCTTCTGGTATTAATGTGTGAAACCTAAAAAATAAGTTTATAACATGTTTGTGTGGTACTGAGAATTGCTGCAACCACCGGCTGTTAAAGATGATATTTCGATTTGATGATAAATTCACTGTTCTCCTCTTACACATTCTGTTATCCACATCAAGATAGCACGAAATTCATTGTCTCACTGTGGACCGTACCAGCGCTTCATGGTTTGGAAACTACGGCTACAACCTCTAGTTGGTTTCCCACCTTGGTCTACCGGTTAAATGATCTAAACCTATAGCTGACCACTAAACGCGTACCACGGTCCACTCACCTTAATGTATGGTAGACCAAACAAAAACCAACGTGTCTCAGACGATGGACCTTATCTTTGTTGCGCTTTAGGATTCCACCTCACTTTACCCATGAGTACACCGCAAGTGACTCTGGGGATATCTTTTGGGGTTGAAAGGGGAATAGTATGTAACTCCGGCATCAACAGCAACGTACATTCTAGCAGAAGAGGACAATGTTTGGAGAACAACACACATTCTTTAAGTGACCAAGTGCAATTCATCACTATGATCAATTCATTTCTGATGAGCCTCGATGAATTCTTAAAATGGAATTACACACCCAATAGATGACCGAAAGGCGTTTTTACACTATTTTAAAAATCATCTGATGTATGTGATTCATGTGCACTTTCTGTGTAATCTTGTCTTGTAAACCAAGGAAGTGAGCAGAATACGCGCTAAATCAGATTATGTATACTTTAATTTGATAAACGAAGTGCCTCATATGTGTGATATAATTATCTTGACGCGATAAGTATGTCTTGTTGGGTACTGAATTTTTCCGTCGGTTATTTTTTGAAGTAACATCTTCCATTTATTCCAGTAACCACTTTTTCCGCTCACTTGCAAGTCACACAGTCCAACTATCCACTTCTGCAAAAAAAATGTAGCCGAATTTGATTGAACAGTGGTTAATGAGAATGAGACGGAATTCGTATAGACATACTAATTACTCAGAATTTCCTTCTCTAGAGTTTCATGGGCCGCGACCACTTAATGGGACGGAATAACTTCATATCATATTCCACGTCAGGGAGATAACATCACTAAGCTAGGCCAACATTATTGCCTGGCTCGTTGATTGAAAACACACCTACTTATTTAATTATGTGACCCTGGTTCTAGAGATTCATACTGGACACAAAAGAACAGTTGCTAAGTACGACACTTTTAGGCCTAGTCCAGCTAATGCTTGAAGGGCTGCTGTCTATTTAAGTTCCTGCAGCGACCTCAACGACTACCCACGGAACCGAGGCTGGAAGCCTGTCCCATTTGGATACCGCCAGTTTGCTTGCTCGATACTCAGCAACACATCCGTCAGTCTGCTTGCGGAAATTCCAGTAGCACAATTTGGAATTTTTTGCTATGATCTCATCAGTTTGGGTCAGTCACAAATTTGAAGAACTACTCTACGAGTTCTATGTTAAATAACAAGTTAATGAGAATCAAGTTATAATAGTGACTTCAAACAGTAACTGCATATTGATTAAGGGCTCATGTGATAAATGTCTCAGATCCATGACAGGTTCAGTAGCTGCTTGCTAAACATACTTAATAGCAAGAATATCTTTATGAGCTTCTATTTACTATCTGACGGACATACTGAAGCAATGTGTTTACACAGACCTAAATTGTTTGGAACGCTTTCTATCTTTGCGGAGTAAAGCTCGTTTTACCAGCCCACAAGTTGTGGTCGGTTTACACCCATCTGGTGTTCATGAGGAGTGAAAAATAAATTGAGTGACGGACGAATGTCCACATCCTTCTTCAGGTCTGTTCTCGTTATGTTTTCTGCGCACTGTTCACCGTAACTGATAACGAAATTTCCCTATTCTCAACTAAGTGACGTATTAACACATAGTTTGCACGTTTTTTAATATGCAGTTGTGATGTGATCCACCCAAACACTGATCTTGTGAAAAGAGAGTTTAATACAGTCAGATATTTGCTTTTCTTGAAACTGCTCGCAGAAAATGCGATTCATTCAACCAGCAGCCAGCTTTCACGACAATCCGAGAACACACTGTTTAGCTGAATCGTGTTAGCTGTCTCTCTGTTCAGAACTGACCCATTCACATCCTCGAGGTCTTCTTTAAAGTAAGATGTTATTGTTGTCTTATGAACAACAGTCATTTATTTCTACCCGAACATCAACTGACCTCGTGTCGGCCATCTTCCATCCGTCCGCCAATCTTGGTTAAGCGTTCGTAACTCTATAGATTTCTACGGAAGGAAGGAACTTTGAATGTACGTTTCCGTTCTTTATGTCGATTTAAGGATAAGTGAAAATGTAGTTGCTAGCAAATATAAGAAAAAAGCTAACAGTGACAAACTAAAGTAAGAATAGGGAAAAATATTGATGTGCAGTTACGGAAAACTTTAGAAACGTTCCAAGGGATATGCGAACTTAGCAACCTGTAGGATTAGAAGAAGAGGGTTTACGGAAGCTTTTAATGTTGGTTATCTCCTGGGATCTGTGGGCTGCTACCACCTTTCAGGTGGTCTCTGAGAATGGAACGTGGTCACATTCATATCATGCAGCAAACAACACAGCGATTAAGAAAGTCAATTAAACGAACATTTAATGCAGCTGAACTCCGTGTAATCGCTCGGATTCAGAAACTGCCATTGCCTTCAATCAAAGGAGATCAGCCTATCGGCGCCACTTCACATTGTGTTTACCAATTTGTATGTAACTGCGGAGAAAGTTACATAGGCAGAACCGAGAGATGCTTGATCTCCAGAATGAAGGAACATTTACCTAAATGGGTACAGAAGTCCGTGTTACCGGAGAATGGTAATGTTTCTGAAACGCATAAACAGCCTGTTTCCTCAGCCGCTAGACACATCTTGACCACTTGTCATGCTATCGATCCATCTTGTGCATTCAAAATCCTGTTGCGCCATTCCAATCCGAGATTCTTACGGTTCGCTGATGCAGTTGCAATTAATCGGCTCAAACCAGCTCTCTGTGTTCAGAAACAACTGTTCGTGAACCTGACCCTTCCCTGGACTTGATGTCTTATCCTAACTCGCTTATTGATTTTCCACCCCTCAAATCGATTGTTTCAAATAAAGCCCACCCATGTTATTGTAAGTTTGGTACTGATGAGTCAATACGAAATGCTTGCGCCTACTAGTTTTCATGTTCTATCTGCTTTGTTCAAACATTCTTTGTTCGCGATTCATAAAAATGGATGTGAAGAACTACAGCCAGACAGTCTGTTGCCCTTATTCAATTTGTGTCGCGGTAGCTCTCACTACTGAAATGCGAGCGAGTTTTGGAAGATGGTTTAATTCTGCTAAATTTGTTTAACAGCGAAAGGAGATTTCTGTTTACAACTGATCACATGAAAACAGGTGAAAAAGAGGTTGGGGGAACTAGGTGGCAGTTTCAAACATAGACTTTAACCTGCTATTTGCCAGATTATTCGTATCTGTTAAAATTGCCGGGGTTTCATCATCTGATCCGTAATTTTGTTGTCCAGTGAATCGACTCGAGTTAGGAGTTCAAGTTAAAAACTTTCAATAAACTCGGTGTTTTCACGCCTTCTTCCAGAGCAGATTTGAAACAGTTTAAGATGACACTGTTCAGTAAGTGCCATCAATACTTCAACGTGAAACCCAGAACTCGTGAAAATCTGACAACCGACCATATGGGAGCCATGAAGAATTTACGGACGGACTACACTACCGTGATCGTCAGACCAAGACGGAATAAGACAAGAAATTAGGAATTCAAAAGTATATATGTTTAAATTTGGAAGAAATGTGATCCAAAATAGACTGATTGGTGCATTAGCACCCGGACGACTGTCACCACCAGGCTCACTTATACCAGGACTGTATGGCTCATCTAAAGTTCATAAGGATGGAATGTCACTATACCACATTTCGGATATGACGAACTCGTCACGTCATACACTGGTGCAGCGGTTGGCCAAACCATCAGAACCAATCTACAACAGATGATCTCCAGATAGCCTTAAGGACAGGTTTCAGTCCATTGAATCCACAGAAGATCAGATTGTTCAGCGTAAATGGTTGTTATTGCCGTGTGTTCCCTGCTTACGAACCTGTCACTCAGAGAAACCTGAATGGAACGCCGAACAATCATGTTAAGGAGCTCCTGCTAGCCTGCATGGAAGAAATCCAATTTAATTCTGATGGGATGTCCATGGACTGGTCGTTAAACCCACTGATGGCTGATGTTTTCATGGGTATGATTGAACAGAAAAGACTGACAGGGCTGTTTAAACAGTATGTACTACTCGAAGGGTGCGGGGATAGTATTCTCCGTACCACCGATGGCGGCACTATTTTGATTCACTGCTATCACTGGCCAGCTCATTTCACGAGAAGCTGTACTTAACGATGGAATTAGAGCTGGGTGGGAGACTAGTTTTCTCTTGTTGTGCCACTGAAACCTCGAGATAGGTTAATTCAACCAGACATACACAGGATGGTGACTTGGAATTGTTAGTAAAACCAATCCCTCGACACTTTCGAAATAGGTAGAAACGGGACTTAGTACGATATTCATTGAAACCTGACCTACAAAATTTTCACCGGTGATATACTAGACAAACAGCTTTTTGTGAAATGCTTCGTGTTAGGATATATCCCGAAAATTTTTTATCTCATAGTATTTTGCCGAACGGAAATGCAGGACGATAAATTATTTGTCGGATGTAGAACTGTCTGAATGAACCTGTTGTACATGGACAAAGTATCAAGTGTATTGCACAACAGAAGGCTCGACGTGGCCCTGAGGACAAGTTCCCACATTGCACAACCAAGAACATCGTTCACCGTAAAGCCAATCATAAACCTTCACCTGAAACAATGGATGCCCAGTACTGTTACCTGCTTTTGTACCTGTGGAGCATGTCACACCAGTAGCACAATTGGACGCTTGTCAGGGGGATGAGCGAATGACATCCTGTTTGGTTGACGGTCGGATGACAAGTAAACATTTCCAGAGCAGCTTTGGTCCACCTAGTCGACTTGGGTCACACAGTCAGTGTGGTCGTCGCAGGTAAGCCGATTCACCACGTTACGCTTGCTCACACTGAAGGTATGAAATGCCTTAACTTGATCACAGCGGAGGCTATCCGAATCCGGGTGAGAAATTTTAGTCAGTGAGCACACAAGTCTGTTGGTCAAGTACTTAAGCTGTCATGGCCTGTCGTCGTTGGAACAAGTAGTGCGGTACCGCTGTAACCATATGAAGCATCATCGAATGATTTCAACTCCATATTGCACTGGATTCCCTACAATCATGACCTGAAGATAAACCGAAAACGAGTTGTACGCCACGTGTTGAATTCTGATGAAATCTATGGGTACATTTGTACAGTTTGCCTACTCCAGGTTTTTCACAGTGTTTAGGGAAAACAGGGTAGAGAACAACGATGGTTCAGTTCTGCTCAGTTTCATTAGATAGCCTAAAAAAGGATAAGAAAGGACAAAAATGGCTTTATTTAAAAGCATTGAGTGGGACAACAGAAATTTGGGTCCGCTGAGCAGTGACAACAGACTTGGGCAGTTGGTTTCAAAACGGAAAGGGGCAGCTGCAAATAAACTGCTTATACGTTAGCCCGTTCATTCTGTATCACAGTTTTAGAAAATGACCCCTTGAACTCTCATCCTTTCTCAGTGGGAAGTGATCAGCTAACTAATTTGTGAAGAAGTTTGACCGCGAGGACGTGGTATCAGTTGAGCCGCTCGCTTCTGCAGTTGAATAAGACTTTCTAGTGCAGTGCTGAGCCTCTTCTCCCTCTGTTTCTGTCCACTAGACTTACCTTACAGTCACTAGTTGGCAGCGAAATCTGATGTGGAAGACAGAATGTGTGAGTGTGCATCTGGCGCCGATTGACTGCATTTTCTGTCAACAGCATCACCTGAACAAAAACTGCTTAACCGTGACATTCCATAGTTCCGACTGCAACGGGACTGGACTAGAGAGGTTTCCTGATTGGAGGAAGTTCAGCCAATTAGTACTGACGCACAAGCTGCCACGAGCGGAACTGCCGTCGGTCGGTACCAACCAATCAAAACGGCAATCAGCTGCTGTGTCGAATTTGTTTGTAATAGGTGATTATTAAAACAAGTCGTTTGAACGAGTTAGTTGGATTTAAACAACTGAGTTATTTTGGGCAAGGTCGTGAAACGTAAAAGCGAACAAGGCAATCAAAACACAAAACGCTTTTTACCCAATAGCAGTCGTAAATACTGTTGTCCCTCTATAAAAAGGGTGATGTCCTAATAAGTTAGAGTTGTTTAGTGCCACTCGGATCTCTTGCTTTGGTAGTCGAGTACGCCATCATGCCCACTGCGACTTTACCGGCAATGTGGTTAATGTGGTAGTCTCGTACACACTAGGACCGGAGTGAGACTTGCGGTCCAAACGAGGGTATGCACTAATGGTGAGCTCTAATGAAGACGAACCCCGAATTTGGTGCTTCCCTTTGAGGTGGGCAACCCGAAAGGTTTAAGTGAATGCGAAGGCTGCGATCAAGTATGGGTGATATTCCATTTGAAACAATCCATAGTTCGGATCAGCAGGGTGAAGAATTATAAGGATAAAAATTAGGAATCACAATAAGGCACATGTGCCACGCTATAGATGCAGGAATTACTCATGAATGTAAGCTAAACTATTTGCACCCTTGAGTCCAGTGATAGTGTTTTGGTTTAAGGTATCGGGTGTTGTCAACATGGGTAAAAACTGCGAGGCAACAGGACAAATAGCTGAACATGAGCAGCTCGTAAAGAGATAGCAAATGGCAACAGTTCGATCTAAATTCTTGACAAGAAGAAGGTGTACAATATCAATGGGTTCTGAATGGGCGAAATTGACTTGTGATTTGAGAAGTGGAACGGCCAAAGGTTTCACCGGAATCCGAAAAGATGGCGTCGAACTGGGGTATCATGCAATTTCAAACGATTGTCATCACAGATCAAAGTATCCGTACAGAAGACGGATGATGAAACTAGGGCTTATCCGGATTTAGTAATGGCTTCCATAATCTCCTCCCAGCACAGAGAATCACTTGAAGGCTCAGGGTGAGGGTAATTCGCATACCACGCCCTTCCACAGAAGTTGCACCGTACATGACAAAAATCGGTTGTACAGTTTTGCTATAAGAGGAGTAGCATTATATCATATTCATGGAGAGACATCCTTCCAGAACAAGTCAGTGGCCATTAACTACTGATAGAGTATGCACGTTTTAAATGGACTATTAGATCACAATTTTTAACTGCATCATTGGTCTCATGAGTTTAGAAGGACGTCGAAAACCCACCTCTTCGAAATCGGAGAAGGCATATCTTTGGTTATCTTTCGGTTCCTGGAATGATTATAAGTATTTCCAGGAGACTCAAGAGAATCATAGTTTGCATCAAACTTAGTGCCACTAAAGTCAAGCAGTTTGGGCATCATGTTAAACGTGTTGATGTTGAATGGATTAAGAATAACAGAAAGTTACGAGCGAGTTGTAATACTCTACGTTTCAACCACCTGAGATGGCACTTCTCAAAAGTGTTGACAATACTTCTGAGGGAGGCCATCTGAGGTGGTTAAAACACAGAGTATTGCAAATTGCTGGTACCCCTATGTGATTCACAATTTATTTACCCTAAGAGATTTACTTTGTAAAGCAGTGCTTCGTATTGGAAGCTGTCGGCAAGTCAAGTCTGGCTGGTATCAGGTAGAGCTTGTACAACGTAGGTAGGAGTGGAGACAACTGAAAGTTTTCACAATGAGTAGAACTGTTTGGCGTACACTCTTGTGTGGCAAGATTTCCGGGTAGACCAACCTTCTGCTTTTTTCTGATATGTGTCAGTCGCAAAGTTAGCGCACATTATGTTCACATGCACGTAGGCTCACACACAAGCAGCCACATGGTACTACAACCTTCACTGAACAGCTGGATTCGGGTACATTAGCAACCAGATCATTTCAAGATAGCGGTGCGCACCAATGCATTCTCAAAAGTAACATGATTACTTAAGCATCCAGACAACGGGTGAGCGGTTAGTTGAAATGATTATCGATCAAGGCGTTTGTCAAGCTGGCTCTCATGACATACCAATGGAGTGTGCAAGACGTGGATGTGTCACGTATGAAACAAGGCTGAAATAAACACAGCTATCTAGACTTCCCACACTCATTAAACTATGGTTCCCCGATCATATGCTGGTTATAGTGCGACATTTTCTGAAAACAAAATTTGGTGAAGCATTACAAAACGTTACCATGGACGATTTATGAACTGGCAAATTTCTTTTCTTATTATGATGTGTGTTGTTTGTTTATTTCCAAGCTTGGCCTGTCCATTGCACGCTCCGTTCAATAAGTGCAGAATGCTCATCTATGAGTGGCATAACTTAGACGCAGAGTCATTCAGCTTTAAAGCATCAGGAGTAACAACCACCTGCCGGTTTGGAAGGCGGAATTTTTATCTGAAGTTTCTTTTCCAAATCTGACTTTCCGAACTATAGCAATGTTTCGATGGAAGTCTGTCCACCTCTTGGGTCACACTGATACATCGAAATTGGACGAGGCAGTCAGCGTCGGTTAGCTGGCTCAAACCTGGCGTGTAAAAAGCATGACTCTCATGCAAATGGCCTAACTACATTTTCATTGGTTGAATGTCCGCTCGTTGAGAGGGAGTAGAGCAATTTACTGTTGTTACCACCGCTCACTGTTTTTCACCGATCGATCGCATGACGTTTGGTGACTCTCTCTCATTCAGCACAGGTCACGTATCACAAGTCCATAGAGCTTGGTATGCAGTCGAGTAGAATGTACGTGACGGACTGGTGAATCAGGATTTTGCCACGGAAATATGGATAGGAGGTTACGCGAACAGAGAATGGAGAGTGAGCTACGCAACGATGACGTGGACATTCTAATAGAGCGAGGTGACGATGAATCAGTTCATTCGAGAATTGCAACCTGGTCAGTAGGATTGGTGGGCTGGTCCATCTGAATCGTATCATCTGCTTGTCCTCCACAGTCTCTATTGTAAGAGCATTTCCCGCTGACATTACTTATCCAGAATGATTGAATAGTTTGTAGTGAAAATGCTCTGACCCACCGCTAAAGCCCCAGAAAGGAAGTCAAATTACCTTACGACGAAAGGTTTGCTGTTTTCGGGGCGAATTTCTACTGAGTACGTTGTTTAATTCTACGTTTGGTGCACAGGAAACTGTTTCCATTCAGGCAGAGTAGTGGCAAATGCAGTGGTTCCCTGTAAACGCAGATTAATTGAAATGTGAATGGTTTTCAGCAAATGTCACTTAGACGGCTAACCACTGGAAAAGCGTGCACATGCTTCCAACTTTAACCGGCTGAGATTGTGGGTTATGCCGTTTCACATGACAAGTCCAAGCTGGCCAATCATTACTACCCGGTTCTTGCCGTTTGTTTTTGCTTATGAGTTCGCCGCGAGCATATCTGACCTGTTCTGGGGAGGCGTTGAAAAACGAGCTTTTTACCATTTTAGTGATCGGTTTATTGTGATGGTTTACGTCTCACCTACATTCAATAACCCAAACCTGCGACTAGCTCCTTTGATATAAACGGGTTTTCGGATCTAAAGACGAACATCGTAAACAAGTACAGTTACGGATTACTCGAAATCTCTCTTGATACCGTTGTGATATTTTCACTGAAGTGGTACATGTATGATTGCTAGATACGTGAAATGCATTCGTCATGCTATTTACGTTTATTGGTTATCCTTTAAAAATAGTTGAAAAGAGCATAATGCCCTATATGAAAGAATTTGTTAAACTGTTGTTACCATTTGATTCCAGAAAAAGTCGTAAATTGTTTATGACAGTGGAGGCAGATGGCAACGTTGGAGCGTTGACCACATGATGAACTGCTAGATGTGAAGTTCGCTCACTTTAACGCGGTCGTACATCTGCGTTTGAAATTCAGATGTTGCGAGCGCCCAGTCTAGGACGGCAAAGGAACGTTGGCACCAGCACGCGCACGCGGCCGCGCCCATATTGTGTCCGCCCGACGTGACCGGACAACACACTATGGTATAAAACATGTCAGGATATTACGCTGACGTCGTACAATCAAGGTTACGTGGTATAAAAGTCAGTTAACCCGAAGTAAAGGTTAACAGTCGTGGTTGTGCCTTACTGCATCAAGGCAGTAAATTATCTTCAGGGCTATGCCTTTTTATTTACTTTGATTGGGGAATTCTGTTCTTACGTATCTTCTCAAATTACGTTGCCTGGTGTAGACCTTATGAAAAACGTTGTTCAACACTACTTACGACACCAGCTTCCAGCTGACCATCATGAATAAGACTTAGATATTGTCCTAGTCATATTTCTCAGTGTAACTTCTTGAGGGATGTACACATATGTAAGCTCAAACGATGATCAGATTGCTAGAAAACTTCATGTAAAGACAGAGCTCCTGTTGATAACTCACTTGTTCCGTCCATCCTCCCCGCTTCTCAGATCAGTAACCTTATACATCCACTATTTTGAATAAGTTTCACATTACCGGTTATTTCTTTGTATTCTCCCCCACATCCTTAGGCCTTACTGTTCCATTTGTCCTTCATTAAATTTCCACTCAACGACCCAAATTGTCAATATAACCTGATTGAGATCTACGATCAATTCTTCCTGTCCGATCGGACTGAGGCAGTTCCAGGGGAAAAAGTTCGTGCACTTAAAAAACTGCGATCTCGCCGCCTACTGCCCCGTGTAGTACGAGCGTGTAACCAACCTCAGTTAGATCCGGCATTTCATACGCTGGGTAGAGGAATTGTGCGCATTCTGAGTTCATCACCACAAATGCTCCAAGACATGGAAGAAGGAGTCATACCCACGGACATGCCTGAGGATCCAGTGCTCAAGCAAAATATCAGTGCATATCTACCGGAAATGACACTGGCATTTACAGCTCTGTCCAAAGGTGAGTATTAATGAGAAAATTATTGTGAACGTAATTAAATGTTGATATCCTTTCATCGTTCTCGTCTACAGTCTGTTTAACGATAATACGCCAGGTGTGTTTTCACCTAAGCTTCACCCAAATCAGTCCACTTCTTACATGACAGAGTAAAAATCGACAACATTCAGTGTTCACAAACATATACAAGGAAATTGATAAGAATCACACAAAATGATTACGGTGGTTAAAATTGGTTGTTTCACAGTTGCAATTACAATAACGACTACTGCTACAATGTGACGGTTTAAAAGGATATTTTCTATATCTGACTTCAAACTTTCTGCACAAACTTTGTTTGCACTGGTACTCGAAAGTCGAAGTCTTGGCTCATTCAAAGCTTTCCACACTAAATATCTCAGTTGCGCCGTTGACTGCCACCTTTGATCGCTGTAATATACATTCCTTGATGATAGTCTTCACAGACTCGGAATTAGGTTAAAAACGAGGTTCATAGATAGTCAGGTCATTTGGTAGATGTCTTTGCTCATTAGTCACTGTTTCATCCTGTGGAAGGTAGGCTTGTTGACAGTGCTTCGTTGAAGCATTTCATTTTCACCGTTGTATTGGCCCACGAGTGAAATCAGACGGATACAGACTGTCTGAAGGTGTTTTTAGGCGTTCTGCTTTCCACACGAATGTACCGATTCCAGTTTCATGCGTGAAACATAAAATTCATGGATCATTACACTGACACTCCTACATTATCCTTCACAAAAGGTATCGGGTTCTTTGCAGAACTTATGCCAGTACTAGCCTTAACCGTCCTGCTAATCTAAGTGAAATCAATTTTCGTCGAAAATCACCTTGTGCCACTGATGATTCCAGGTGGTGTGATGTTCAGCCCAACATGTTTTCCACAATGGCAATATTCCCCCATAATTCCTCTGAACATTCAGTGAAGAAACATTGTAATCCGATAAATCGTACTCAGTGAACGACTCCAGCACCACATTTTGTTTTTGAGGGCGTGTGGACTGTTAGGCCATGTGGTTGTTTCAGTTAGTGATTCTCTGTTGCCTATGGTTTACAACTACTCACCTTTTCGATTCATTCCTTCTCACGTTAGTTTTTTAGGGCCAACCTATTATCGTTCTCTTTGGGTATTGTAAGATTTTTCTACAGTTAATTTTCTTTACATACAAGGCCGAAACCTCACCTCACTCAAAATCTGTTACTTACATTCTCATGGGCTTTCGCAAAAGACTTCAAACTGTCAAAACCCATATAGTCCCTTTATAATTCGATCACCACTCACCAGGGTTAACGGCCACATCAACCGGAACGCAAGTCAGCATTTGAATTGCACCCCACAGGCAGACCTTCCAACCGTTCGAATCAGCTGGCAAAGCAGTAACCCACTCCTTCAGTATAAGTTGTTCGCCCAGATCTATCGGTAATTTTTTTCTCTCACGCCAAAAGCAAATCAAGTTAAGCACAACTGAAAACAGAAAGCAAAGCTGCCTATTTCCGAAAGTGACTAACGAAATAACGGGACTGATTTTACGAGATGGCGGTGCCATCTACCGTGCTTTCACTAGTTACTACCTATTACAGTGAAACACCAAAGCAACTGAAGGAGTAAACCCAACAACATAAGTCCATACAAACGTCGTTAGTTTACAACATACCATACGCAGGTTCAAGGCCAATAAGCTTCTGCATGCAATGGACTGGCTTAGTACATGAGAAACGCAGCATCTAGAGTGATATCAGGAGGTCGGGTTTACGGTTACACGTCAACACTGCGGAAGTTTATCGGATCGACTAAGGTAATTTTAGCCAGACCGGTTTCAGGAATATGGAACGGACTGTGTAACGGCGAAAGGCCAAGTTGATAACTTTGACCAGACAACTGGCGCAAACTATGGGTCAAGTTAGTTAAAATGACTGTGATATTAGTTATACAAATAACCCCAAAAAGCATTCAGCTTCACTGCACAGTTCGGGGTCGAATGAGCTGTTATAATTCTGACTTTTCTAACTAGTTTATTACCACGGTGCGTTTGCGATAAAGTGACATTCTTGAAATGTCAACCTGTCGCAAAAGAACGAACGCGGAACTGTTCAACCTTACGGCAAAAGTGAAACCATGGGCATTTGGAATAAAAAGGAACCATCTTAAATATGAAGCTTTAGTGCATAAAGATCTGAACGTAACAATGTTGATTATGTCCTGATTACAACGGAATTTGCTTATTTTTTATGTTTTGTGAAACATCTAGGAAACTGTAAGTGATTCCACTATAAGTTCATTAAAATCTTGACTATGTATACCTGCTGATTATCTTGTGTGGGACGCACCAGCACATTTAATACTTCATAATGGACTTTTTGTAAATTGCAGTAATGATGCTGTGGCACTACTGGTTTAAGGAAAAACGTATGCACAGGGTATCACATTTGAGAGAGTCTAGAGTGAAGACCCAAAAAGTGATCAGTTGTTATTTAAAAATCTAAACTTAATCTATTGACTATCAATCAGTTGTAAAGTACCCGCACCAAATTTAGCACGAATGAAGTTGAACAGCTTGGGCGTCGTGTTTTACATGCCGTTGATAAACGGATTCAGAATAACATAACGTTACGAGCAAGTTTTAATACTCTACAACCAGAGATGGTTGAGACGTAGAGTATTACAACTTGTTCGTAAGGTTGTGTACTTCTCAATCTGTTTATTAATCTATTGACTTTTACTTTAAGATTGAGTACATGGGTTGAGCTTCTGAGAAAATGGCCTTAGGGTGGCGTGAAAATTCAATTCCGCAAATGAACACCGAATGTTTCGTTTGTACCCCGAAGGTATTTCATAAAGAATACTACGTAAACTTAGCGCCGAACAGTTAAAATTCTCGTATACCATAAGGGTTGCTTGTTGAGTGGCCGGGGGAAACACTCTACTAAGCCACCTACGTTGATTCCTTACACGGAGGCCCTTTTCACTTGAAACTCAGAAGCTAACACAATTCGGGGTTTTGGTGATAATCAGATCTCCAAAAACGAAACTCCTTCTTCCTATTGAGGGAAGTCCAGTAGTACTGACTGAACTGCAGTGGTTTTCGACGCCGTGTAAAACGATCAATATAAATTAAGATTCACTCAAAATCTCTACACTACGATGACAGACCAGCAAGATCAACTACAAAATCAAAAATATACGTCATAAAATTTATGACAGCAATTTTGTTTTTGATCCAGGCAACCGACTACAATCTCGAATTCTTGCATAGTCGCGTATGACGATTGATGTGGCTATCAATTATGTGTATATGTGCGGCTTATCGGTGTTTCGTGTCCCCTAAATTGCAGCGGAGCTTCTGGCAGCTCACATTAACAACGTTTTTGTCCTCACACCGAGGGATCATGACAAATTAGTGTTCGATGACAATGATGCCCCTTTACAAGCGAGAGTGGTTGAGCGTTCAGATTTGATTATTCGGTCGTGCCTAATGTGAGTTCAATGGCGCAGTGGTTAACACGGTTGCCTCATGATTGGAATGTCCGGAGTTCAAATCCCGGCAGTGGCAAAGATATGCACTACTGACGAGCTCTAATCAGAGCGAAACTCGAGTCTAGTGCTTGTTTTCCAAAGAGGCTGGCTGCAAAGTCTATCTGAATGCGAACGCTGCGATCAAATGTGAGTGATGGTCAACTTGAAAATAAACCAAATCCCCGAATACTCATCAGTAAAAATGCATGCGTTTCCTACGATAAAGAAAATGATAATTGCCACAATAAAACAATGAGCTTATTCATATGAGCTAATTAGCAAGTCTAGACGCTAGTCAGAGGAAGCTTAAGGGTACCATTTTGATCACGTTACCGTATGACTTGCTTGGAGTCCAGATTGTCACGGTCTATTGACCCAAATTATTTTGGGTTGATGCCAAATCTGTTCTTACTCCGAGTCGTCAGATAGCCGTTTTATTTAAGGAACCTAAAGGTTGTTCCGTCGTCGGTTTTGACCCGGACTCGTTGTTCTCTAGTTATAACGTTCATCTCTAATCGGTTATTCAGAAAGCTCATATGGAACAAACACAAACACGCATTATGAACTCTTTGCTTCGTGAGTTGACTGACTGGAAAGTGTATGCTGAACGCACAGTTTCGATTCATTCGTATTGAATGTAGGCGCCAATGGGCCCCTCACACTCGGCGAGTCTCTGGAGTTAAGCACTCGTCGTAACAACTCATCAGGAGTTAAAACAATAACAGCTGAGATTCATGCCGGAGTACGAACCAGACTTAATGTTTCCAGCAGTCTCTTCACCTGACTAGAAATGATAATAAGTCGTTTATATATGACAACTTTGTTTGGAAAACAGTGAGTGTATGCTTGTAACAAACCAGAATTTTTAAACTGCACGGGGAAAACCTATAGTTATAATAGGGATTCAGCGCTGTTGATCGATGAACCCACATAAATTATAGTTTCCCTAAATGAGTTGGGTTTCATTGTCAGACAGACTTCAGATTTATTCGTACATTTTGCCAGTTCCCACTGTTATTCATAGCTCTCTCAGCTTTAGTCGATTCATACACATGAAGGGATGAAACCCATCATGCGTGAATGGAGTCACACGGCTTACGTTAATTAAGTATGAGGTTACTTCAGCATTAGAACTGGTATCGGAATGCCAAAGGCTGGGAAATAGCAGGGCATATTTCTGTAACTGTCACTGGTTTGATTTCACCAAGAAAGTTTGAGTGGTTATCTAGGAACATCAGAGGAACTAACCGCTGAGAATAAGCGAATCGTTTCATGGATTCTTAAGACACCTCTTTTCTTCGAAGACTGCCATAAAAACTTACCGCTCAACGTTTGTTCACAATCTCGTAAGGGTTATGATCATTACAATGTTCCGTTCAATCGTATGCAGTATTCAACCGATTCAAAAAGTGTAACTGCAGCAGTCGGAGCAAACAAACAGCAGGACAACACAACTTGTCTTTTTATGTTGCTGATCAGTATTACGGTAGATTGTGTAAATCAAATTAATTGTACATTACATTTGTACGAAACCATATAAAACGTTGTGCTATAACGAAACGTAGGGCATTCTCATCTGCAGATGTTTTTGTGAACAAAGCTGATGCGTTTGCAATATCATTGAAATTGTACGATCCTCTTGAGTACAAACTAGAACCAATGAGTAGTGTTATGTAAGATGTTATATTTTGACCGTTTTCTTCAGCTCCTTTGCACTTGTGGTGGTGGATAGACGCGTATACTATTCGATGGATGTAAAAAAATGATCCGTCGCTCACAGTGAAGGGAACGAGCAGCAACATAATTACACGCGTTCACACTCCACTAAGCCACTACGAAGCCCGGCTTTTAAATTCTGAACAAGTTCAACAGTTTATCATCACCGCGAACAATATCGGCGGTACTATTACAAACATGCGAAATCTACAAGATAGTTTATGATAGAAATTTGGGCCGTCGATTGTGCAACTCTGAGATAAAAATGAAAGGAAGAAGAACAAGCAGGAGGAAGACACGAGTACGAGAATGAATAAAGCAAACACAAAAAACTTAAGAACAACAAACTATTGATATCACGTGACTCTACAGTGTGCTTCGCAGAAGAAGAGATGACTTATGGTGATGTATTACAGGTTCTTCTGCAAGAAAAGAGACGTGCTTATCGGCTATGTTAGACGGCATAGGAAGAGTATACGCAACTTGGCTAACATATCCAATCACAAGAACATCTTTTAAAAATGCAGTACTCCTTCTTGGGGAACGTGAAGATTATTCGCTCTAGGATGGATGCGGACCCTTATATTTCGCTTGTACGTGATTGTCTATAATGCATTACAGCATAAACTGCCACTGTATCCCGAACTATCCTTATAGCAATAAGCTCATTTCTGTCAAAAATTTGCCAATTGTTCACTATTTATTGATTTCTCCCTTGAGCAAGTGATCAACCTTCGACAATAAGTTCGACCAGTGTCAGTTTACTCGCCAATAGAAGTGAGGCGACCGAGGTATACTGATCTACTACTGCCGCCGTATCATGGTTACGTTCATCTTCATGGTCTTCTCTATTTTTAACGCAAGGCATGTAAACATCAGTGAGGATTTCAAAACAGGCTTACAATACTACTTACATACGTGGTTGTTCGACTCGCCAAAAATACAGCGGTGTTGCCTTAGAATGATTTATTCATTCTGAACATCTACAGTCTGTTGGTGAAATATTTTCACCTCTGGCCGTCGATATGTGTGTCCTACTAAGTTTGAGAAAACTTGTTATTTGTGTGATACCAACTTCGTTGGACAACTGAATGGTCATAATTATGTCGAGTTCTCCCGTTTGCCAGCCGAAGTGAGGTAATCTCTGGGAAATACCTTACGATCTACGCAAAGCTTGATATCACAGCGAGTCACGAGAGATCCGCTGAGGCTTTGGTGTGAACAAACAGGTCTTGAGGATTCGCTTAAACGTTTATTTTATGTGGATCACCTGCATACATCACTCCTTGAGAGCTACTAACATCTGTTCCCATTACATATGATTTAAACTGTTTGCAGTTGAGACTGTTGCCAACAGGTTTCATGGGATTAACAGTGATTTGATCATAACTGAGACATGGCAGTAAATATTGAAGAGGTTGTTGTAATAGCGGTCGCTGTAGACGGGCTGCACACTGAAAATATGGACACTGCCGATATTAAAAAAGTGGCTTCCGCGTGGGATGCGCACCGTTCCTGCAAAAGAAATCGTGGCATATGAATGATCTATATGATCGTTGTAGACGACATTTTGCAACAACGTTGTGTATAACACACCACGTCGGAGGAAATACGAACTTTGGAGTAACGAATGATAATAAGACGAAACTTTGTGCACTAAGCGAAACGTGGAAATATTGCATCCTGTGTAGTAACTGAGAAAAAGCTACTAAAAATTACGTTTTACTCAAATTGTCACATAACAGTATAGTGCAGAGACGTTTGGCAATCATTAACTCACGCTTTGGTGTATTTGTCATTTATTAGCGCTTATTTTCTTGCACAGTTTTCGTGATGACCCTTCCTCGTCCACCTTGCTCAGAATGTCTTCTCTAGCATGCTGACACAGTTTGCCAGCTCATCCACAACAAATTGAGCACACTGAATGAAGCTACCAGCATAGCTGTCCGATGACAGCAAAAGTGTCTTTAGCACGGAGTCTTCTTCGTGAATCAAAACAAAAGAAAGTAGGCCTTCTTGGTTAACTCTGTGTCCATCAGGCTTTTAGCACCGGGAAGGGTTTAGCCCAAGAACACCGAACGCAATAGAGACTGTTGGCTGAAACAACATTATGGTTGGATCAGGGTTCGGGCGATGTATGCTACTGGTTATAGCGTTACTACATTTAGAAAGTCAAATGTACTGGAGTAAATAAACAAATCAACCGTTCACTGGTGTATACCCGCATAAATTATAGAACTGCCACGATGTAAGTATTTATAGCTTTAAACTAACCACTTTTCTGACGGACCTTGCTGTTACCACTAATTTCATAGTAGTGAACACATACAGCAAAATAGTTAACAGAAAATAACTTAGAAAGCACCTGCCAAGCGGAGTACTTTCATGTCTGCGGTACTTTCAGACCGTAACTACGTCATCTGCACTTGAATCGCAAAATCCACAGAACAGTCTGTCATGGCAGTGTTCGGGTTTCTCTGCGACGGCGTCTGGCTTCACAATGTTTCTTTGGCCTACCGAAAAGTTTAAGAGCGGCTGGATGTTTGTATCAAGTTGGTGAACGTAACTTTCTTCTAGGCTTGAAGCAACCGAACAGATATTAGAGATCGACACCCGTCAATGGTATATTTCTAATTTTTCGGCTACAGTTTCCGGTCGGATGTCAATCGGAAGTACACCGTGAAGTAGGTAGTTTATAAAGAAATGTGCCGTGGAGGGCGGTGTATAGTTGTTCCCTTTCAAAACCAAGGGGATGCAGTTTCATGTTTAATAACTTCGTTGTTTTCGTGCAACCCACGGTGATACGAGCGGTCTTCTCAGAATTTAGCAGTATGATGTTCCAAATGAACCTAATCGTTGTGACCATTTTTCACTCGCAAGATCGCAAGATCAGTCACGTGGTTCTTACACAATAGTAAGTAGACACGCGAGAAAGGTCATGGCCTAAATGCGTGATCTACCAGGCCCACTTACGGGGTAATGCCAGTTGACAGCAAAGTTGCAAGTTCTTATTACATCTGTCGTTTTAAGAGCAGAACATTTATTCACTCTGTAACACCAGAATGCTAAGCAAGAGGCTCACTAGTAAACTCGACTGCTGGTATTTCAAAGGGCAATTTGCGGATAAAATAAACAAATTTCGCCATTTCGTCTCTACTACAGCGGTAGATGTACAGGTTACGCTGCGATATTCAGTGTTGATGACAGTTTACGCAAGAGCCGATCATTTCAAATTGACGTGTACTATATGTTCGTTAACCTGCATCTTTATCAGTACGTTCGTTTTTCCACCTGAAGTCGCTGAGCTCGTGTGCACAAGTGTTTAAACGTGACCCTGTGAAGCTACTTCTTACCAGCTGTTGATTTTACCTTGGCTGTTCTTCCTGAATCATCATTTGGATGACTTAGTAAAAATAAACATGGTTGAGCCGTGGTTCAAATTGACGGGTGGATAATTGTTTATCTCCAACGACCGTACAGACTTTTAGATCTAATGGCCTGTTGGATTCATAGCACTCTCCGTGAATTTATTAAGATAGATGGAACATAGCAATGTTAACGTATCGCGTCAACACAACTGACACTTAGAAAAATGCTACACATTCAATATGTTTAAAACGAATTGAATGTTTCGGACCAAATCGCCACATTCTTACATCTGCAGCTTGCCATCGATTCAATTAAATATCTTCCAGGGGTGAAGCTCATTGGAGAAAACTGCGGAAGCCTTGATAACCATTTTCGCAAGTCCATAAAGTTTATTCATTACATGGGTAAAGTAATATTCCGATCAGCTTGAGCATTTTTGCGCACTGTGAACCACCATCTGTAACAGCCGGTTAAATCATTTCTTGAACGGCAGTTGTGATCTTACAGATACTAAATATTTCCTGTGAGTTTGCTTAGGTCTTGAGCTATAACTATCGCAAATCGGTTTCAAAAAGCTGATTGAAATTAAATTTATAGCTAAAGGGAAATTACCGTAAGATGGGGTTGCTTTACATTTCTGCCGCAAGCTACACTGTCGAGGACCACTGGCCAAGCGTGATAACCAATAGAGTGGATGAATAATGCAACTAATGAACCGAAGGAATAAAATGAGGTAATCCACAGACCTTAGTTGGGCCTTGTGAAAACTAATGCAGGCAGCACTATGATGGGTCATTCGTCTGAATAAAGTTGTTTGAGCTATAGTTCTGATGTAACATCCTCAGTCCTGGGTTCGCTTTCGGGACTGCCTATAGATTGCTAAGCTTCTCAGTTGTGTGGGATTTTTGTTTTCACAGCGGGATGATGTTATACCTTCACTTGACTCTTACTCGCAGTGTGATTCGGAGTTCGATATTGTTTTGATATTCCTTTTCTTTCGTATAGGTAAATAAAAACCCTCAATCTCTGTTTGACTACTTAACCGGAACAGTTATGCACATATTTTCCTAATACTAAACGTGAACACTCAACCGAGTGTTAAGCGTCATTACAAGTGGGCTACACGTTCCTTCAAGTACGATCAGTCCTTACGGTTCTGTATAGATAGTAAGGCTTTCTTGAACAAAACTCTTGGAGGAACGCTCAGTTGTTCGGGGTTATCAGGGTGACAGCAGAATAAGTAACAATCACAGGGACCGGATACGCATGTTTCCATTGTGAAACATCAGGTGGAATGAATGTAGTGGTAATGAATGTAATTAGCTCCAAATTTTCCGTAAGAGTTTCACAAATCCTCGATGATTCCTGAATTGATGGTCAGCAAAACGAAATCAAACATTGTGTAAATGCAGATTCAGTTCAATAGTCAAATCCACTGGGAATAGTGAACGATTTCACATTACAAGTTGATGTCGGCCCTCACGGTACGCAGGGTCGGTTGGCTGACTGCCATCGATCCCGTACAATAATAGACTAATACAATCATACACCCGCTCGATCTTTCAGCAGCATCTTCCTTGTCATCGGGTCGACATGAACATAATCTTTTGTACAAAAGGTATGCTCTCGCAGAGAAGGAATTGCATGTAAAATAGAACAGCTAGCTTAGAAACCAAGATACAATCATCCTGTGCGTCCTGACTCAACATGTTTGTAGGACGAGTTATTTTATTTCGCCTCAGTGCTTGAAAAGACAGACTGCTCTCATGTTTTAAGGAAAATAGCAGTACTTTGCAGTCCAGCCGCATTCAAAAAACATTCTCGAAGCAGACTCTAAATAACTGTGTTTCACACACAGCAATTTGTCAATCCCGATTATCTGTTGGCAACTCCACGGTCACAAGCTCTTGAAAAAGGAAGTGAGCCTTCCTGATGCATGGGACGCTGTCATGCTGGTGGCTGCAGTTCATTACCTGATTGGTGAACTGAAAGATCTGAGAGTTCCCCAGCGTCTGTGCCTAAGAGTCAGTTTTTGTTGTCCTGCAATAAGCCATTTCGTCTCATCAAGAGGCCAAAAATTCGTCATGAGTTTGGTGAACGTCCAGCGCTACTACAACTTGAACTTTCCGCTATCTTCCAACGAACATTCTGGTAGCATTTCCATGTCTCAGGCTGTCTTTAGATAAATGTCCCCAGAAGTGAGGTTTGTAAAATACTACCTACAAATAACGTAACGTTTAGATCTTAATAAACAATGGTTCTGTTGAAGTTGATTGATTATCCAACTTGCCCCCTGGCACACGGATTATAACTACAACACTGACATGCATCCAGCAATCAAGGCACTTGCCAGCTAGGTGACTTCGGCTGACTTTGGGCCAATGTTTGAGTATGCGGGTAACATTGGCAGTCTGTGATGAGAGCATAAATTTTTAGAGGCCTACAACTATTATTTAAACAAAGTTAGGTCTAACGTTTTGCTTCTCTCAAAAAAATTTACGGGGATGTTGCTAAAAAATGAGGTGGTCTCTGATGTTATGAACGACGGTTAATTGTAGTAGTTTTATGGTTGGAGAATGGAGTATTGACTGACGGCAAATCGTATAATTATTACAGTGTCACTTCATGCTGTTACAACAATCCACGCATACAAGTGAAATTAGGGCTGAAATTTAACGACCTTAATAATCCGATAAGAAGTTAAGTATTGAATGATCCTGCAAGCTAGCCAGCCGTCTACATTAAAAGAGAATGAAGAACCTTTGCAGAATAGCTGTAAAATTAAACCGAGTGGTTTGTTGATCCACTCTTGATCACACCTTGGGAGGGATGTTGAAGCTTTAGCTATTTCTTTCATACTGAATACTACAGTCTTTTTCCAACTCATTCGATAGTTTCCGTAAACAGCTTACTAGCCCTGAAAATCCTTCTACTTTCAAACAAACGAAAATATTTCTGCTCCAGAAGTTTGTATGTAAAATATAAGTTCAAACCAGTGGGGTGTACACTGGAGTACGATCATTATGCATCTGCAAACAAGGGAAGCCTATCTCCACACTTTGCCTATGAACTGAAAGAAAAGACGTTCTAGCGCCATCTTCTTTGTCCGTTGTTAACAGTTTATTTTTCTGGAGAGAATAAATATCACCGCGATAGTCGAAAGCCAACCTCGTGAATTGTTTACCCCATGTGAACTTTCCGTTTAACTTTAAGGTCCCTCTCAATCAGTTTTATTTTCTTCCATTTTATGAAAGCCCCTTGCAAACCCGGTTGGACGCCGTGTATGACAAGAGAGGACCTGAAGTTCTTCCATGAGAAGTTGAATGCTTCCGGTATATCGTTGGCGGACGTGTTGCTACAGCGTCCTTCTTCCTCGTCTTCACAAGCCAGGCGACCAGTCTACACCGTAGAGCAGCTGAGTGGTCTTGTATTGGATTCGATCTATTGCGTTGCCATCTCACTTGAATGTGATAATAACACGAACTGCCCAAACGAGGAAGACGAAGACGGGTGTCCACGTCCAACTGGGAAGTTGGATAATCTTTTCGATAACTACGATCGATTAGGTAAGCAATCAGTTGGCTATTCAGAGATGTGAACAACAAACAGCGATATCTGGTCTTATACCAAAGAGGTCTTGCAAATAAGTAATTAACCGATATGCTTGTTACATGCAAACCGAAATCTGATCAGCTGTAAGAATGCAGATAAGTATCACACTACCACAAATTAATAACGAACGGACTTTTCAAGCAGAAAATAATTACTTTTTACTCCTACTACATCGTAGTATATGCTCGTTTTTCAAGGACATCGCGTGGTGGTTTACTTTCAGGGAGTCGAAACTGGCAGGTTGCTACGCGGTGCTCTTGAATTTGATTCCATTCATGAGAATCTTCCAACCTGGCCTCTCCTGCTGTTATGCGTATTTGTAGCAAGTAGTCCATCAAAAAAGCTAATAGTCGTCGGAACATTCCCAGTTGTTCAGAAGTAACAATGTGACGGGAAACCATTTCGATAATTTTTTTCTCTAGTAAATGCACTTACATAGGATTCATCAAGAAGTGTTTGGGAACAAATCGTGAAAACCAGGAAGTGACGGTTAACGAATGACAACAAACGCTACCAATATACTTCACACAATAACTGGTTGGACCCGGACGGGATGTTGGCTGGTTTTATGTCCCACTCTCAGAGCCGTATCATACAAACTCAGTATGACCAGATGATACCAACTCGATCCACCATGTCATGTTTATAATAGACTCCATAAGATTTATAAAACTGATTGACCCTTCAAACCACTACTTGATATGTGTAGTTCACGATATCACGCAGTTGCAAAGTAGTTGGCAGAATTACTGGAGCCCATACGACAAAAACTATGCCCACACAAGTTCTGTGACACTTTGGGGTTTGTGGATTCCGTAAGGAATATTAGTGTTTGACACCGGCACATAGGCTCCCTTGAGGTAACTTCGTTATTCACAAGTTTTACGTTGACGTGGAAAATTAGCCTTCATGTTACCAGATAGATCAACCGGAAAGCGTGTTTGGGTAGACAAAATCACATCTAAAGAGATCACTTTTGCTGTATACCTTCAATATTCAGCCCGTGTTCAACGAAGAGTTGTATCGACGGACGAATGGGGCAGCATTGGGATCCCCTTTAGGTCCACTGTTGGCAGAGGTCTACATGGGCAATATAGAATCCCAGCGTCAGTTTACCATTCGGGGTCTTTATATGCACCGCCGGTATGTTGACATATTTGACGTTATACAGCCGCAAGATGAAAGAACAACCATTCTTCGGTTTCTCAATGCAACACACACTGCGCTTCGCCTAAGAAGAAGAATTTAACAACGGGTTCCATTTCTTAGATATCAAGTTGACCAGACGTCGAGACGCTACACTGGGTAGGCCGGTATATCGTGAAACTATATGGAGGGGTCAGTACGTTAATTTCGACAGCGCTGTGTCCATTAAACAGTGGCAAAATCTGGCCCAGGGCCTAGCAACTAGAATGATGAGGATTTGTCCAGATGACGTAGTGGGACAAAAACTGGGAACGGTTCAAAACCTATTGAGGGAAAACGGCTATCCGGAGCAATTCATCATCTCAAATGTGAAAGCCAAAATTGCCCTTAAGGTAATGTGCACGGCCACACGGAAGGCAATGTTTACAAAACTCCATTTTAGATAAGATATTGTGTCAGATCAGTTAAACAGTTGAGTATGCCGGTTATTTGGAAATATCTTTCCAGTCGGTTCACAACAGTGCCGATGTTAGACCTAAGGGACAAGCTACTGGCCCATGACCAAACACTGCTCGTGTATTTATTTTCATGTTGCTGTACGATTAGGCGCTTGTCAAAAGGGATCAAGAACATAATCCATCCTAGGTCGGGACCCGTTATCGTAAATCAGTAACTTACGCCATTGTTGCAAATCTAGCTGACACCAACCATCGCACAGAAGTCACTGAGGTATTTCGAATTGCCCACAGATTTGCTACCACACAACAAAAACAGTCCGTCAGTTCATTCTGGCGACCGTCGAATAGTTTGCTATCAGATTACGTGAACCTAACCTTTGGTCTCAAGAGAAATTTCTTCAGTCCTTGCCAATTCCGTGGCCACGGACCAATCACATTCATTGCAACCAAAGAAACAATTGATTCGGATGGTGTGAAGTAACGTCTATTCAACATCCGGTCCCGGGCCAAAAAATTATTGTGTACAGTATAGTAGTAGAGTGTAATAGCATTCGTTGACCGTCACTTCATGATTTTCAAAATTTGTCTAATAGCATGTCTTGATGAAACTTTTGTAATTGTATTGACTTAAAGGAGAATTATCGAAAAAGCCAATGGTTTCAGAGCATTTTTCATTGTTTTTGGTTTTGCCACAGAAACTGGGTAACACCTTCTGTCTTTTTTGTCGTTCTGGTTGAAATTGAACGGGAGTGGACACGATACAGTAAATCGGTGAATCTGCAACAGTATTGACTGTGCTCCGGAAATTCAACGACTGTGGCAACAAAACCGAGGCTCTCAACAGAAGCTTACTGAAACGTGCACACAAAACTAGGTAATTCAGTATTCAGCTTTGTACACAAATAAGTCTGAATATTCTAGCTTGGAGATTGTGACAAACTTATTGTTGCAATTTGCCTACGCTCCGGCATCAGATTTTAAACTTGAGATGGACATCTCAAAGACATCTTAATGTTCGGCTTTGTCAAGAAGGGTGGTACTGATGTAGCGCGCCTTTTTACCTTTCAAACATTCTATCACGGCTTGGACGCTATACTTGGATCCTTGCTGTACGGCTTCACCCAGTCTACTAGCGTGGAATCAGGATGAACACGACTGCATATAAAACACGCCACAATACCCATTACTAGTTCAACAAATAAATGAAATACATGTCAATATATACCAGGAGTTAGCCGCAAAATATAGACAACTACATATTGAACCAATGTCCAGCGGATTCGGCTACTTCGCGAATAAGTGGCCCAGTATGGGCAATCCCTTAGTCGTTGCACTTTGATTGATTCACCGGGCTAGCGAGATAACCATGCTCAAATTCATATCTCATCCTGGTTGGTTCAACTGAAAAACCTTGCTCGCCAGTGCTTGGTTGATGAACCATCTCGTCAGCCGTCATCGATGACCCGATTAAGTTGTTTTGATGGTGTCGTCTCCTAACAGATAGCCAGAAAACCAGACTGCGGTTGAGGAAACTGGGTGTAGCAGAGCACGAAAACTACCAAGTTTACTCCGCTCAAGAATTCTAGTAGCTCAGAGTTTGATTAAGCCGTTGGGTGAATGTGACTCATTAGGTGGAAATAACAGCAGAGTGATCCACCAGAGAATTAGATGAAGCAAGGAACAAGTTTTTTAATCTCCGGTTCATCGTCTAACTAAGAGTAGTGCGGTATAAAGTAGCTTGTGTTCAATACAGTCATTGCCAGAAAGGACCATTTCCTCACAAAGATAACCTTCATAGTATCCTGTGAGTCAACAGTAGAAATTTGGAGTTCCAGGGTGACCAACCCAAGTTATGGCCGCAGATCACGACTTTCACCAAGCTTGGATTGCTTCCAGAGAGACCCCCGGTTTCCAACACAAACATATACATCCCCTTGAACAAACGATGTCACTGGGTTATCGTAAACCACTACGGTTCATACATGCACAAGACATTCCTTTTGGCAGTTATATTCTCAAAATTGTTCACTAAAGTGCATCCCGACCAGGACAGTGGGACTTTCTTACTGGGCGGAAATTTGCGCGCGTCTACTTGAGCATATCTGAATGTCTCTGACTCTCATCGATCGAATGTGTGCTGAGTTTAGCACCACTAAAAAGCAGCTTCACTCTTGATATAATGTTGGAGACGAGTCAACCACGCTGAACTCCAGTTGAACATTGCAGGTCACATGGCAGCGATTCCAAATGGTACAAGTGGCGTGAGAAAAAATATACTTTTGTACCAAACCAGCCTGTTAACTATCGGATGTGATGCATTAGGCAGACAGACTTCGTTTGTTTGTGGTCGGCAGCGACATAACCGTTTCAAAGAAGGCGTGCAAATTATGGTAGTAAAAGCACAAAGATCAGAGAGGTAAGTGAACCGTACAAACTGCCATAAAAAACGTTGTTCAAAATACCAAAACATGCTTTCTGTCATAATGTGTTGTTTACCTTCTAAACATGCATTGAATTGTCGTTCAAAAGAGACTGTCGTCAGCTGGCCTAGGCATTGGCCAGTTTAATAGAATCAAGGTATTTTAAACATCATGCCTGTTTGGATTAATGAATATTATGTGGAAAGTTCTTTAACTGCGCAGCTGTGAAAAACAATATCACAATTACAATGTTCCGTTGGTCTGACGGGTAGCTTATTCCAGACTACCCGAGAAATCTTGATCACGAGGCTATCGATTGGACGGCGACGCCGATTATTTTCACAAGCGGTTCGGAAAACGGAACACCACACAGTGAATTGTGGCTGGGGGGTTAGATATGATTATTCTGCTAGTTCCACTGAGTCCAGTGAGGGCAGTGCTTACCGCATAATCATAACAGTTAGTGTAAAATTTTCATTTCGAACAAAACAGGTACTACTTTGTCCTAATGAAAGTAGACCCCAATTGTGATGCTTCCTTTCTAAGTTCACCAGTCAGAATGTTTAATTGAATGCGGGATCTGAGATTAGTGTGAGTCATGTTCAATTGGCACAGAAAACAAACTCCCAGAATGTGATCAAATAATTTATCATCATTCCGTGTTGCTGGTAGGAATTCTGGTGGATTTTGTGCCCGTAGAAATTTTTCTGAACACAAAAATCTGGGTTACGCACTTGGTACCAATCTCTTCGGTTTTGGTCAACGTCGGGATTCTAAACATATACAGCCGGGTATTGCATTCTGAGGCAACACTCGGTTGGCAAAAGTTAACATTTGCTTTTGAACATTTGGGGCAAAAATTCGTGATGCATGTTAAATGGAGGTAACTAAATAAGAACCACTTACCTATTTCACACACTTTTTGGTGAGTAACACTACAATCGGTGATTGTTCATTAAAAATCGTTGAACATTTCCATACTATTCCGTTATTTTTTCATTTCCGATGTTTTCCTGTTACAAATCGTGTTCACTAAATAAATACTCCTTTGTCCGGTGCTAATGCATCTTTGGAAAACGTGGAACGATTTGAGGATGTCCGATAGACCGAAAGAATGGTTGGACTGTTTTTGATGATTTGTGCCTGTCATTTTTCGAAAAATAGTCGACAATGAAAAAACACTTAGTTTAATGTTCATTTAAATGTTGAGGATGAAACAATGCGTTACCTTGTGATACAGTCACTGCTAACGCAATACAAATGAGCCTCACTTTGGAACAGCTCAAAAGTTGTGTAACGCACTATGCGCTCTATGTTATGGGCGAATGGTTGGCACTTTTATTTCATATTAAAAACCAACAGCCTTAGTGTTTGTATGTCTTATGCGAACATTTAAAAAAGTTACGAAAGCTTTACCAGTAAGAAATGTGGAATCTATGCTCAGAAAGAAGAAAGTTTTCAGATGCATCAGAGAATCTAAACGGCGTTCAGTTTAAGTGGGAATTTTGATGGTCACCATACTATATGCAACAACGTCATTTGATAGCATTGAGAGATGAGGTGGAATTTAGTGCTGACGCATTTTACGTGGAAATACTGAAGGATTAACCTAACTGTATACGGCTAAAGAAGTTTCACAGGGTACCTTTTAAAAATTAAGCAGAAATGCATTTCGTGGGGTTCATAGAAAATTTAAAGATAAGAAGAAACCAAGAAATCTCTTGTGTGTTGGACAGTTTATAAGAAAGAGAAGCCCTGAGATAGTTTTGATTTTAGAAGTTCGACAACAGAAAGACTCCGAAAGAGGAAATCGGAGGACAACGAGAGGAACAGAAACCAAATTTTTGTCTATCAAATATAGAATCATCAAACTGCAACATACAGTAGACAACAGCTGGCTAGCGTCAAAATTAATAGACCGAGATCATCTTTATTCTGCTGCAATGAGTCTGGTGATCATGTTTTCCGTATACTCAGGTTGCAGTCCGGAATATGTGCGTTGAGTATGCCATTGAAATAAACTATCGTTGACACAGTTACAACAGACTGTTGTACGTCATTCTGGATTGGACAAACCTGAACATTCACAAAGAATATCCCCAGTGGTTAAAAAGGCTCACTTGGCGTTGTAGTTCTAGCGACTTACCCCTTTAATAGTCACTATTGCTAGGCATGGTATATTTCTTTAAAAAAGTACTGGACTGTCTTTGTAATGGTTTGTTCGACTTGTCTAAGTGGGGTAGAAAACGTAGTATCTTAACCTGTTTTGAAGCTCTAAGTTGTTATATCACTAAGACTAAAGACCTCCACAGTTCGTTTACGTTCGCTGGATAAGGTACAAGGTTTGGCCGCAATAGGCCGTCAAGGGTCCAGAAAGCACACGTGCAGGCACAGGCGACTAACAGAAAAGGACAAACTGACAAATGCAAACGGATCGGTCTGATGTGTGTCTAATTATGTGACTTCCGGGCAGACCGATTAGCTGTTGGCAGTTTCACGGTGAAACGTACTTTTAGACGCGGGCTTTGAGAACGACATTAACAAGCGTCTTGTTGGACAGGGTCACAGGGGGGGAGTGTGACAGAGTCGGTTGAAGGGAATTTTGGCCGCCAAAAATGTCCTACACAAATTGTGCTTATTGGTTAAATGTACAGCACGCGAACAGCTTTCCCCAGTTAGATCAAATACCAGATGTCATGTGGTAGAAGACTAGGCAGCATCCGTTTTGTTGCTGACTAACCACGTTGGAATGTTTCGAAACACGTATTTCAAGCTTCCTCACTGGTCGGTCGTAGTGCTTGATTGCACAAGTACTATTAAATTCATACATTGGATTAGACGTGGTAAATGGGTTGTTTAAGTATTTTGTCGGTGTGCAGAAGCATAGCAATGTCAATTGGTTGATTAGTCTTAATTCCGCTGTTATATATAGCGCCGACGAAACATTTTAATTCACGCTGAAGAAGTGTGGTCATTCTGTTAACTTCGTGCAACAATACGTTTGTGTGCGGAATTACGGCTTTCTGTCTGACTTCAGCTGTTCTGCCTTCACTCCCAGCTTATTTCAAAATAAAATGGGCAGGGTAACCATTGCATCCAGACGTTTGACGAATAAAAGCTTATTCCTTCTCAATTATCTTAAGTGAGAAAATGACGTAAATCCTACAGTACAGGGTTCGAACAAGACCAAATTTCAGCTGCGCCAGTGGGAAACTTTGAACTGAGTGTACTGTCTCGTCTATGTTGACTCCCAGTGTACTCCTCTCGTAGTAGGTTTATCATATTTTGATACTTAATAAGGAAATTTTGTTATTTTCCAAAGCTTTCATGGTGAAAGAATTATTCGGATGAAGACTGCTGAGTTGTGAGCAGATTTGGTCAGGTTGCTTTCCTAAACCACGCACAGAATACGCCGTCCGCCTATCACTTATGGGGTTGTGACGAATAGCTGATGCCGCTTGTTTTTGTAAGTACGGGCCCCAGTGGATTTCCTACTGCTTCGCCACTAAGATTTCGGTAATTTTATTTCTGAACCAAAACTGGATATTCATAGTACTCAGATAAAAAGTTGATAGCCTTAAAATGAAATCAGTGTAAGAGGGCTTTTATGGTCCAATACAAGGTCATAGATACTGGACATCAGGAATGTGTTATAATCCCATCGAATGGAACGTCGGTAATGAGTGGTTGTTCAACAGCAGTCCTTTAGTGTGATATCTCTTAGGGGTTCAACCTATGAAAATGTGTCTTTCAGAATGTGCTGAGCAATCGTTTTGCGTAGCGGTTGCAATGATCGAAAGAGCCACTAGACCGGTTTGTGGTGTGACAAGTTGACCATCAATAATGTTGATCTCATAGGGATGTCGAAGTTGTGGATACTTAGTAGGTCGTGTTCTGTGTATCTGGGATCTTCCAGGTGTGATTCCACCGTAGGTTCTCTTGTCAATCAAGCCACTCTTCCTTAGCTTTTGGAGACTGTTGATATCCTCATTTCAACAGATGCAGTGAACTCTCCCTAGCCCCCAGGCAAAATTTTGAGCGGAAGTTGTGATATTTCATCTGTACGGTTAATTTCATTCAGTATGACTACATCCGAGCCATTATTCACTGGTAAGGTGACAGCGTTTAGAATATATATAGTATGAAATGAAGGGAAAATTTATACACTGGACATAAATCGTGATTTCTCAGTCTACTGTAGAAACGTTAATAACATGAAGTGACCGTGCCAGTTTGTTACTCAAAGTAATCTCCCGATATTTAAACGAAGTGGGTTTTGATAACGTTTGTTATATCCATGAAGGAAGGGACATGCGTTAAAAGGTTCCTCACACTGATTTATTTTCATAATCGAAGGCAATATGTCACAAAATTTGGGAGTCAGAGACAAAATGCGGGATTCTGGCCAGCTTGATGGCTGGAATAAATTGTACAGCAGGACGGAAGGAAGAAATCCGACTTTGTGTTTGCTGCCAAACAGCAAATCATCCATATTTTTTGGATACAAACGTTTGACCGTATACTAGCATGGATCCGACATAACAGTGACACTGAGAACAGGGAGATGGTATATTGCTGTGGGTGAACCACGCATAGTCAACTTTTTATAAGAGCATCTCACAGAAAATCGAGGTCAGCATGTGGGAAAAAACAGGGAAATGAAATCCACACAGAAATATTATGAAGATTTGATTTCGCTCCAGTGGGAAAAAATTCCCATAAGAAACATACTATTTGCATTTGATCCGATTTCTATATACCTTCCACCAAAGTGATCTTCATTCTCGCCACATACTCTGCGTATATAGGATCGAATAAAACCATTCCGAATTCACACGGACGAAAGCTGTAAATGGGTGATTGCCTAGCTTGCCAACAAAGTTCAGTCTGAGTGGCGTAGTCGGGCCGTCGTTTGGGAATAAAATGACAAGCACAGTCACAATCCACGAAGTGTACGCAATCCAGGTTGATCAAGCTCACGATATACCTAATCTTTGCTGACTTCCGCCATCATCACAACCAGAGACAGCAAAATAACGATGGTTCCCACTGATGCCCAACTGCCACACAACCATGAAGAAAGAAGCCAAACGTGTACGGGAAGAAAGAGGAGGGGTCTAACTACTAAAAATAGCTATGTTTATGTTCAAACATTTAACATGAAGGTGCCTGCACCTTGCAAACAAACAACCGAGCTACAAGTGAAAGTAAAGCGTTATCAGCATGACAACTTCATCACGGCTTTCACTGCCGCGCGCCATCAAGTGCGCTCGCTTCACAAACAACTCGGCCAAACAACGACAACATTCATTCCACTGAGCACGAGTAGCCACCACCTCACCTAAAGTCTCCAGCCACCAACTCAACCAGGGAGACGAATCCCACATACAGTGGCCAACCCTCTTCTGGGCGATGTCGTTTCTCTACGCCACGCCATCATCTGTCCACCCCGCACCTTACGCCTGTCAGCCGCAGCGTCGGCAAACAATGCTCGATAGAGCAGGCGACTGGTCGGAATCCTAATCATCGAAGTCTGTGCAGATTTGAAGATTGACAATCAGTGCCAAACGTCCGCTCCCTAACCTCTTCGTTGTTCACTCGCTGATGCCACCCGACACGAGCGATTGAACGCTGTAAAGTAATACGGTCCTCACCGTTATCTTATATATGCGACCCTTAAGCTTCAGAGGAATACCTCTCCGGTGCCATAGGTGACCCATATTAGCGAACACCACCCTAGTCTCAGAGATATGCACTTCCGTACAACGCCACCGTCGCTGATGCAACTTCCCAGGTACACAAAACGCTCGACAATCTCCAGGACTTCATAATCATAACAATCTCGCAGAAACACTCTGTACTTTGAGGTTGAAAAGTGCATGCATTACAAGGTATTTAGCGAAATAGTGGCTATCACTATTTGGGTGCTTGAAAACTGCCAAACAGCAACACATCGTCGTCAACATAACCAAAATGAGTCAGCCTTCCACCATATATCAGGTCCACGCTGGCATCTTGCAAGCACCGTAGAGTGCTTCATTATTTCGTCTATGACAAAACTGAGCAGAAATGGTGAAATTGGACGGCCATGGCATGCGCCGCTCATAGTGCCTAGGCTGTCACCGTAAACGTCGATCTGAGTTGGATTATGGGAATAAAGTGCCGGTAGCATGTTCACATCTTGGTCGGTACATCCCTGAGTATAAGCGATTCTAAAAGTGTAGATCGACCCACCAAATTAAACGCACCTTTGTATTGGAGACATGCGGCAATTGTTGGCCGGCGGAACACGTGACGCTGCTCCGAAATTTGACGAAGAGCAAAAATGTGATCGATACATCCCCACCCCGGGCGAAATCCGGCCGGCTCTTCCCTAATGTTTATCTTCCGAACTGCAGTGAGTGGACAAAATATAATTGGTGCCAGAACTCTAGAAATGACTGCGGTCAAACTAATTCCCAGACGGTTTTCACAAGAGCCCCTGAAAACTTTCTTGAATATAGGAAACATTATCAAGTGACCCCAGCACGGATGGATGGTCTCCGTCGTCCACACAATTTGAAACAACCGAGTCAAAACCTCCACTAACAACTGCCCACCTTCGTTGAAGAGTGCCGACACGAGATCGTCTGGACCAGCAGCCCTATTACGCTTGACAGCCGAAACGCAATGGCGGACCCCAATCTTAGTGAGTGGTTCCGAATCCACCGGCCGGAATGCTACACTACAAGTTTGTGGCGGAAACACAGTAGAAGCATAGGGCCAGCCAAATTGTCCCTCTGAGTGTTCGGCCCACCGCTCTAACTTTCTGGTCTTATTGTGGGGAAGTGTGACGTCTGCATCGCGTAGAGCTTCACTGGCAATTGGTCACCTGGGATCAGTAGCACGGATAATCTTGGAAAGTTTACTGATGTTTCCTGGGACGGAAGCGGTCTCCATTTCCATAACCTTCTTTATTAACCATGCCTCACGATCAGCGTCCGGACTAGGTTTCGGGTTCTCACAAATATCCCTCGTAAACCTGTTATATGAAAAAATGTTATGAACCGCCGGAAAACATGTTCCGTCTGGTATCTAACAGTTCTGGAGATTTCGTTGAGATACAATGTTTGTTTAATCCTCAAACCACCATGCCGCATGCTACAGCACCTGTTGTACGAATAGCCTGTGAGACTTGTGTTCAACAGCTATGAGGATCTTCAAAGTGTGAATTGCTAAGCTTGCTTTCTAAGCTGATGTGACCAGTTTCTCAACAGCCAGCCGTTGCAGTCGGTGAAGTCGTTAACTAAACAGAGCAAAGACGAATCAACAACGTACCGGCGCGTTGTCTGAATCTGAATATGTGCATCAATGAAAACTACATTCCTGAATGAAGCTCCATCACCCATAACTAGTAGCTTTATGGTCTACCTGAGACCAGGTCTGACCGGGAGATTAAGTGTCAAGTATAACAATGACACGCATGTTGTCTAAAGCCGATGTTGGCTAAAGATGGGCTTACGCTCAGCATACAGCTACAACACTCGCCTGCAATCATCCGACCAGTGTGATGCTATCCAAAACCTGCCACCTAAACGACACTCGGCATCCCCAAGGCGGCCGAACTGGGCGTTCATATCTCCGGCCGGGATGATCATATTAGCACCGTGGTTCGACCGAATAAGGGCGGACAGATCCGAGTAAAAGGCGTCCTTGACACCGATGTCAGCACAATCATTTGGAGTGTAGGCGGACATTGAGATTTCCGAAAGTTTTTTGGGTCTAGGGTAGGTCTTAACTGAATCCGCCAAGCCGACGATATAAAGCCTATTGCTAACAGGAATCCAATCTGCCAATGCAGTCGCGACCGTCCTGTCAAAGACTACACCTATTCTAGCCTGAGCGGTAACAGCCGCCGTGGAATCACCCGGAATGTATAACAAGTATCGATTAAACAGTGTGGGTGTTGTTAGCTTCATACGTTAATCACTGTCCTGGATTCTAATCTCCAGAATACAGCAGACATCGATATTCAATAAGTCCAACGTTCGTGCGTGGGCGGTCTGTTGACCTCTCTCTTTCAGAATGTGGACTTCGAAAGCACCTATATTAATGCGCACTCTAGGTGTAAGCACGGAGCGAGGGTGGTCTGAGGTTGGATGGTAAGGGATGGGATTTACCTGCATAATGTTACCAGGATTCGATACATATATTGTGGGACCTGCAGAGTAATTACCAGAAATGGGGTTGGGAGGGGCCTTAGAGCTATGTTTGATATGACAGTGGAGGTTGGGCAGCATTAGCATGTTTTTGCTCATCCTTCTTGCTGTATGCAACAGCTACGGCGACCCGGTTCATACTGCGAGACGGCCGATGCAGTATGGAATTAACAGTGTTGTGAGTGTTGTATAATATGCAGTTTCGTTTGCGAGTAGTAGCCTGACTGGTCATCGAGATGCGCAAGCTGTCAAACAGCGTCAAGGTCCAGTCTTGCGTAGTCTTGCCGTGCTTTTAATATTGTGCCTTGGCCAAGGTGATAAAAGAACATTCATATTGGCAAACCACTGACTGGTAACATGAGGGAAATAATGGGTGTTCACCTTCACAACAATATTAAATGTTTAAAAGAAAGCAATAAATTCACGAATGACACGTTTGGAACAGCTCGGCTGTGAAGCGATCGAAATTACTTAACCACTAGCTAGGAGAGGCAATGCTTATGAAGATAAAGAAACAGTTTCTTTGCTTTTTAACATAATCTATGTGAACCCATTAACTTGTTGGTGCCATAATCACACTGCACGTGGATTCTATCCGGGCTGTCCAGTCCCTATACACCACATGACAGAAACGTCTGAAAACGAGAATGGGTTGGGCTTTAAATATTTGCACGCGGAGCGGCGTTATTTGATACCAACTCAAATGGTTGGGCAAATCGTGATTGACTTTGGGTAATTCTGATGAAGTCATTCTGACAACTGTGTATAACGAACGAGTAATCAGGCATCTGTGATGAGGGTCACACATATAGAGACCCTCCTCAGTGTGCCCACTGTCCAGCGGATAGGCGTCGTGTGGGTGGAATCATTATGTGGCGCACGACAGGTTAACAGTGCCTTCCGATTAAATGTTCAGAGCAATCTCAACATAATTTTTTTCCATTGTTTAGGATGTCTGCCACTGTGTGTACATCTATAAAATCAGTTGTGTTGTTCAGGGACTGTTGTGCGAATTTAATATTAGTGTTCCAAAGTAAGGAACTGATGATGAGTTGGTTGGATTGAAGTAACAACTGACACATGAAGCGGTCTCTAAGCAACTCCAAAGTGATGTGATTGTTGTTCGTTTATTGCTTAAATTTTTTTGATTAACAATGGCAGTGGAATTATTATGTACTTTATTTAGAAATTCTTCCGTAAGCTAACATTATGGGGTCAGGGGTACTTCGCCTAACTGGAAAACGAGAAACCCTATTCATGAAAAAAGCAATTAATGAGTCTGAACAGATGGTTGAGACGATTTTCTTGATTGTCATTTCTGACTGTATGAAACCTGTGTTGCAAAGAGTGGTGTATATTCGGGACTGGATTGATTAGTAAATCAGTGACAATAGACTGGCTGTAGCTTTTTTACACGTGTTCACTGAAAAGTGGATGATAAGTAAAATAACTGAAAACGTGCTACTGACATTGTTTTTTGGTCATTGTTAATAAGACTGTTAGGTGGTTTATTGGTATGCGGACAGTTAATCATGTGGTACGGTTGAACGGTGTGCGAGCGCCGGCGGTTAACCATGTGACAACGCATCACTCAGACATTTACGAATGATCACAATGAATCACATCGCCCGTAAGGAGATGGAATTGAGCGATGATTGTCGCTTCGATTGGGACTTTCCTGAATTTGGGTCAGATCGAATCATTAGTGTACTTGTGCAATAATGCCAGCATGTTTACCATTTTTAACTAAGTGGAGTAGCTTTTACGTTTGGTGTGACTTTCGTACAAGTTCCTTTTTTTTAACTGGATAGTTATAGATTGCTCGAAGGTGCATGTATCACGTAATTAGATGTTGCATGATCAACTATCGACACACTTACGTGCTTCTGCACTTCCCGTATTAACACTGGACCAGTATACCAATTTATACTTTAATTGGCAGTTTTATGATGTCTGCGGAAAAACATGCGTTCTTACTTGTTGTGAGCAAGTAAAGCTGTTTAGCACAGTGTCCCCTTGGTTGGCGTTATAGTAGACCTACGTGACACCGACCTGAGACAATAATTTAGTCGTGTCACACTCTCCCACTTATGGGGCTAGACGAAAGGCTATTGGTTTGTCGGAGCGTACTTTCCGGAAGAATATGTAAAGGTGTCGGTTAAACACACAGCAACACTGTGAGTTTCCAGTGTTCTGGCAACAGTTTTTACTTTTACACCGAAATTTTGTATTTTAGACACCGTATATCATGGTGTACAAAAAATATTCCATCTAGCCATTCACATAATGTGTACGGTCAGTTAACTTAACGAGTGCCTGGGCCGTAAACGCTTCAGCATTTCACGGCCAATTTCCTTTCACGTTCTGCTGAAAGCATAACGGCACCTTGTCCCTTCGTTTAGGATGGAATCATGCAACGAGTTAACAGGGTTATGTTGCCAAGTCTACTTTGGTTACTGGTGAGCAGCAGAGGATTTTGGTTTTCTTCATATAGACTGAACATCAACCACAAACGATCGCATCTGTTGCACTTCCAGAGACTTTCCAGTCGGCCCCTTTCGAAACGAAACACTACATTCCAACTTTGTTCTTGCTAGCACTTTCACCAGTGCATATCCTTGCTACTGCCGGTACTACAATCAACACGACAGCTACTGTGTCTCCTCTCGATGCGACCGGGCAATCAGACTACTAGTCACATGCGAAATTGGCTGGACATTCACACGTGATAAATCGGTCGTGTGAGATCAGTGGTACGGTGGTCAACACGGTTAACTTATGAAAGCGTGACCGGAGTTCTAGACCAGGTATTGGCAGGGATATGCACTACTGATGAGCCCTAACAACAGCGGAACTCGAGCCTACTTTGATTGTCTACTGTCTGACCGATCATGAGGTCGACATTGAAAAGACTAGCCAAGCCTTCTCTTGCTACTTCAAAGTAGTCAAAAACTGTACTTTATCGGGTTTTGATTTCATCAGCTCTGTTGCTTTCCCTGTGAACTAAACGAGTGTTCTACGCTAAGCGAAGCACTACAACATTTTAAAGCGTCATGTTCAGATTGTGGTTCAAGCTCCTTTTAAAGGGCAGCGTCCACTGGTTGTTTTTCAGCAAATTGTAGTGTCCAAGAGACAAAAGCAATTGGAAAGACGTGTGGACTGTTCCTCCACCTTTCTATAGATAGAAGTGGCAAGTCCAAATCAACCATCTGCTATCTTGATGTCCTGAAGACCTTATAGAAATATTTATTATGCCAACCACTGTCCCCTCTTATGATCCCAACAGCTTTGCAAAGCTTCGCGCTCTATAACACGGAAGCCTTCTTGTTCAGTTTCCTTGCTGTCATAACGCGTGTTAAAGTAAAACTTCGAAAATTACGTTCATAACGCGTCATTGAATCCTGTGCACGAAACGAATCTTCACTCACCCCAAACTAAACTATGTGAAAGCACCCTCTCAGGGCACATATATTATAATCAAGTCGAAACTTACAGCTTTCCTGGTAACTCAGGCAACAGTGGTTTCTCCTTATTTGCTATGTGTACAAAATTTTTCAGAAATTCCCAACACGTCTTCAAACAAGCACACGGTAGGCAACCAACAAGTTCCAATTTTACCAATAATAATAATGAAAACAGTGACATAATCTTAGAAGGGCCAACTGAAATTTACCGTATCAAAATGCTCAGTGATCTCCTATGGCTGTAATTGCTACATGTCCCACCATCATTCAAATTCATTAGTAATGAAAGTCATCATCGTATGGAGATACGTATAATCCATTGTTTGTTATCATTTCATTCAAGTAGTTTTCGGTTGAACTTGTTGAACTTTCCGTCAGGAACAATAGTTTTGCTCTGCTCACTCAAGTATCTTTTCTGTTCTACTGCATTCTCATTAATCTTGCAGACTGCCTGTTTGTTTCTATCCCGCTCAGCGTCCGTGACAACTTAGTTCCGATCAGACATGTGCACTGGGAAGCGTACGGTAAACCTACGTCTCTCAGCAGTAAAAGGTAATATTTTAAACCCCCCTTAGCGCGCACCTGTGAAAACGGGACGACACTGCCTTTCTATCTATTTTGTTATCTTCAAGAAAAACAAAGTTTCTTGTTCTGAAAGAACTGTTGATTGTCAGTTAACTATAGGTTTTCCGCCACACTGTAGCCTATAAGTGTTCACAATGTATTACCATTGAGCAATTCTTTTAATCTTCACATATATTCAGAGTGGAAAAGTCAGTTTTATGCTGTAACGATCACAGTCAGTACACGTTGCGTTCTGACAGTGAGTATTCGAGAGCACAGGAATTACATTACGGTATGCATGTATCCGAGTGGGTAAATCAGGGATAAGTTTCAGTCGCCGTTCAGCTGGTGTGCTTGGAGTAAGCCACAAAGGCACAACGTGGCGTTCTTGGGAACGAAAGAGTAGGTATGAGAATCAAGCTGATTTGGGTACCGTTGAGAGATGAATATGGTGGGTGTCAGTTCTGTGCACCACGCACCAGAGCACCAGATCATAAGACCAAGATGTTTATTCTCCAAACTATGCGCAACACGGATGGAACTGAATCGATTCTTTTTTGTGAGTTTGAGTCCACCTGAGGTTGAGAATCTAGCTAGGATTGTACAAAACTGTCAGCAGTTGCTTTAAAGAAACAGATGTATAGCTGAACAGTCGTCATACTGTGCGATTAAGGTTACACAATCACACGCTTGCTGACAGATGATCACGAAAGATTCGACATTTTCACGTATTTTCGTATGTACATACAAAGAAGGGTGTTTGGGCTTATTGCAGCAGCCTCCGCCGTTTACAGTGCAAAATCTTACAGAAAGAGCTTAAAGTGGCATTTGCAAGGTGCACTATTTCCTCATAAGACTGCCACTATCAGAAACTCCAAATGAACCAAATACAGATATGTATATATTGCATTAAAAAATAAGGTCTGAATTCCTTTGGATCATAGCTGTAAGCGGAGTACCTTAGTTTACTTTGATAGAACTTAACAATATTTGAAAAAAGCCAATAGCAGCATGTAAGATGTCTTGCACAATGACATTTCCTTCGCATCTCATCGGTTACTTTTGCGAAATTAACATACACTTTATATAGTTGGGCCCCAAGCAGCTAGGCGAAATCAATCTAGAAATATTTGAAACAGTCAGTCAGGTGACCAAAGTGGAAGCAGCAAAATGCAACTGTTTGATAATTTTGATGCAATAAGGGGGTGGTTAAAGAGACATACATATTGAGTGGGAAAGGGCAGATATAGTTAGAAAGATCTACAGAAAACAAACAAGAGCTGAAATAGTGTACAAAAAATACCAGTTGCATTCTTACCAACATAGTGAAAGGTTAGTTACCAACTGTTTCTGAGCGCATAAAGAGGGAGTCAGTCGATGTATTGCGATGGCTTCCGCAATATTGAGAGCCTGCTTTAGCTCGGGTCTAAAGTACACTCTGAAAGCCGCTCTAGGGTCCACTGAGTGGCAGGTCTGTAGAAGGTGTTTTGTAATGGCACTGACGGTGAAGTTGGAACACGGGTGGTTTCATCCACGTAGACCAGTCGGGCGGCGTTGTATGTGCGCTTGAGTGCTGCACCTAAACTGCGTTTGATCAGGGCTGAAACATCATCACCTTTTAAAGGAAGAGTTAGATAGGCAGGCTTGCGAGGAACAGTAACGGGTGTAACCCGCGATGTTTGTGGAGTGGAGTACTTTTCAATAAACCTCTTGGGATAACCATTTTCTATAATAGTCTCATGCAGTAACATCAGTTCACTTTCAAGCTCATCCTCTGTCGGAATACGTCGAACGCTGTGAAACAAAGTCCTAACGAGGCCACGTTTTTGAACAATAAAGTGCAGATATTGTCCTGTCCACGTGGACTTGCGTTAGATACCTCTGGAAAGTGACCCATCCTCGCGTCTTTTCAAAAGAACATCAAGGAATGATATCCTCTCATTTTGTTCATATTCAAGGGTAAACGTTAGTTTGTTGTCTGAACTATTTAACAGCTCATGGAAAGCTGTTACTTGCCAGTGGCCGTCGAATATAGCAAAAATATCGTCTACGTATCATTTATAAAACAACGTGTTCCGAATTTCAGTGGACACATAATGTTCTTACTGACCCATGAATATGTCAGCTAAAACAGGTCCTAATGGACTACCCATTGCAACTCCATCTATTTGTCTGTAGCAGATGCCGTTGACCACAAATTGGATATTGGATGTGCACATTTTCAACAGCTTTGAGAGCTCATTGATGGGAATACCAGGTGCCAACTTTTTGTACAGTATTTTAGCTCTTCTTTGTTCTCTCTAGATTTTTCNGATAACCCCGCGATCAGGACTTCCTAGACAGGTCGAGATCACCAGATTACAGCTGATTCACCTCAGACTAATCAGCATGATTTAGATAGGCTGAGTTAAGTAGGTGATCAGGGTCCTAAAATGAACTTAAGCCAAGGTTTACAACTGGCTGTGAATCAGCACCTAATCGTTACCGAGTTTGGCTTGACGTCGCGCAAGTTCAAGTGCGAAACCATGCAGTTTACTTCAGGCTGGTATAATATGGCTAGTATCTTAACCTGCTTGTAACAAGTAACAGTGTACTCTTTAGAAGATTTGGATACAACTTTCCCGTTGACTGAACCTAGTCTACAGTCAGTATGAATTCGGACTCTTCACATATGGTGCGGTTTAAAATAACCCCGTAGGCCGCGCCCCTCAATCCAGTTGTCTTCTCTCTTATAAGATGGACCCCACTGCTATGTACCCCTAGAATGAGCCCTCAAGTGTTTGTATATTTGCTCCAACCAACCTGGTGAACGTCTGAACAATTGCGGGCTCTAAATGTGACATGTGGAATGAATAAGGTAAATGATCTCATGCTTCTTTACCGACGTTCCATCTCACGAACGATCGGCTGGTCTTACGTTCCTCGACCTTAAAGCTTCTTGTATCGAAGAACCAATGAAAAAGGATCTTTATATTCTTTTTTCATTGCGGTATATTTGGTCATATTAGTCGTAGTGTATGAATACCAGAACTGATGTCACTGTTCAAAAGGACGTACGGTTCAAGGGACATCGCGGTATAAAAGGTACATGACTGCACGAAGTGAATTAACATTGCTAGTTGTACTGGTTATTTTGTGACATTAACTTACATCAACTGCCACTTAAATAGACGGCATACACAGAATTTGTAATTGACAGCGTCATTCTTTTCTATTGTTGGTGACATTTTTCAGTAAAAAGTGGCCTATAAGCTGTAACATAGTACAATAATTCATGTTCACTCTGCATAGTTGTGATTTGAGACAATGTCAGTCATAGGTTTAGGAGAATAAAACTGCAGAGCACAATTAACGTAATATTTTATCTTAACTGACCCTCCAAGTATGATGTGGTCTGTGGACAAATCACATAAAGGACAGGGGCTAACTGTGTGCTGATCTCACATAAATTTGTTGCAATTGTCACCAATACAGCCTATCTCTTTGCCATATTTGGTCCACACACACTGCATCCCTTTTTCATACTGTGGTCGGCTTCAAGCAGGAAAAATGTGAACAGCTTTCTCATGAAATCAGAGTATAACCTTCCGACACGAAAGCACGCACACATATACTCAATAACATAACCCATAGTTACTTTCGGTTTTTAACTAGGTTTTTCGATTAATTGGGTGAGTGGGGCACCATCCTCCTCTTCCTTAGTGATTTCCACGATAAGTTTACAAGCAAGGCGACGCGGAATGTTTCCCTCTCTGAATACGAGGTTTTGCCGATGTCTTTACAATCTTCTCAATAAAGAAAAGTCTACTCGATATCCGAAAGTGTTGCAAGTTAAACCAAAACCACTGGGCTGACGGTGTGTCTGGTAAATGGTCGATTTATGTGAACTCCACGCCTTTTCATTTTCCCTAAGACTCATCAAATACAGGTGTCTTTCCTAGTCTATTCTCAGTCAGATGTTTATCATACATTATGAATTAACAAATCATTTGCCTGTTAACGAAAATGGACCCGATCATATTACGTATTGTGAACTATACTCATAGTCTGACCGCAAAAGAATTCAGTATTGTGGAGTTGTTTGTAGAAGCGAAGCCACGTCATATTACTCAGACGGTCGCTTTTCTTCTTCTCCTTCTCAAACCAAGTGCCACTTAGATCAGACACGGAAAGTGGATCTGGTCGCATCATTTGTTAGAACTTCAAACTCCAGGACAGATGAACCGATACGCTGTAACCACTGCTGCATCAACCTACACAAATGGCCTGCTTGTAATGGATCAGCCGCGTGGCAGAGTGATCCCCTGTCGCATAAGACCAGATGGGTGGCTTGGGTGGTCAGTCATCTCCCCACCGTCTGTCGACCAGGAACGGTGGAGGTATGCGCGACCGTTTACAAAATAGGTACTTCTACAGTACTCAGTATCCCACTGGGATGAGCACATTGTGCTTAGTTGCGCCCTCCGCACAGGTATACTGAGATAGCAGACAAAAGGGTTATTGATAAACGAAAACTGCAATAACGGGACGTACAATCGGACAGACTTTCTGAAGCTGACTTCTAGCACAGACCCATTCCAAACTTTGTTTACGAAGAATGATAAGTTCTTCTTCCAGGTAGAAAACGATGGCAAATTAGTTCAGAAGTAATTTTGGGAACTAGATTTCCGCAAGATGAACTGCCAGTGGTCTTGAAAGTCCTCAATTTTGTTACTACTAACACCTGTAATTGTGAATGTGTGTGCATACTCAAGATATGTGTAACATCGTGCGGGTTTGTTGCAGTAGATCTGCCATCAGGACTGAACGAGACCTTGAGCATCTAGGGCTGACGCTAGCGCGCCGTTAGAACCGGAACAGTCGGACAAGACCATGAAACTGACGTTCCATAAAACCGTTATCGTTCGGGTCAGGTTTATACTGACTGGTCAAACATCCCACTTCATTCCCAACGTGACCTTGACGATACGCAATGCTAAGGAGCACAAACCTCGAGTGTAACGCTTTTTCGCAAGTGGTTGCTTGAAAGCATATGAGTGCAAAGGTTGTTATCATCTGTGAGTAACGTTCCACTGATGTCAAACAAATGCATTACCATTTGTCAGTGTCCACTAACTGGAATGAGCATTTACCTTTTTTGTAAAGCCGAATTCCTTTGATGTACGATCAATTTTTCTACCTCTGGCGCCGACTCACATACTGGACGCTAGTTAGCTTGTTTTTTCACCCTATGGCTTGACGAGCTATAAAAACGCAAGAGCTACATTTTGTACTTTGACTTCGGCTTTTTGGCACTAGGGCCTTCGGCGCTCGGACTTTCGGGCTGAGACAATAAACGCTGTTTTCGGGAGACCAGTGTTTTCCCTTCATAGTCGGCTTTGGGGGAATCGGCTCTTAGGTGTAAATTAGTGCGTACCATATCACTGCGTCGCAGGAATCGTTCCAGATCAATTGCATCCACTCTGTCGCTCCGCGATATAACACAGTGTTAGGGCGGAGAACAGATTAACAAACACTACAAAATAGCACGACAAAAGACACCTTGTTATTTTCGTCACCGGCAAATTTAGACAAAGTTGGGCATTCCGAACAAAGTGCATCTGAGTAGACAGCTACTCTCTCGAACACTAAGGAACCACTTTGATCAACAATAATGTTCGAGGTGTCCACTGTTGTCTAGCTTCAGCAAAATCCTTTACCTGCGACGGAACTTTAAAACATTCAGCATAGTGTCTTATAGTTATAGGACTACATTCACTTTGTGACAGTCAGTTTTAGTTTGTCCAGCGTCCTATTTTGATCAGGATGGATCCTGTGTTTTTGACTTAAGAAAAATCCAACTATATAAAAACTGTCGGGCTGTCCGGGTTGCAACATATCTGTGCGATCCGACGCACGCACTGATTAAACTTGTGTTTTTGCTATGACCTAGATTGGGAGTTTCCAGATCGTCGGTAAATCCTAACTCACTCAGTTAGCTTGGTCAGGGATCGATAAGCAACTTAGTGAACGCCCAAAAAGGACAAGGGAGTAAGGCAACGATCTGCCAAATGATGAGCCACTTGACTGAGGGCCCCTTATTACTACCTAAGGAACATAAGAAACATTGCGTAAAATAGTGATGTAAATTTCTTGTGGCAATCTCAGCATAGATGTATATAGAACATGCTTTCGAGGACAGATCCTCGCCGATGGCAGAATTTTCTAAGATGTCGCAAACAAAACAGCGTACAACCTGTGATGTTTTGCAACTAAACATTCTGAAAGTTGGTCTTTACGTTTAGGTGAAGTTATCCGATGTTGTTTATTACTGCGGCGGCGCTTAGTGCAGTACACCGCTTAATCGGAACTCTTAGTGTCTATCCGGGCCATTGCCTCATGCTGTGACTGCGGTTCTTGCGCGATGTAACCAAAACGAGCTCCACGTTATGGTCATCCGTGCACACGTATCGTGATTGCATTCTGCCTACTGTAACAAAAATTCGACTTGTCCTGGCTCAATTTTCTATGGACATCCGTACCTGCTGAGTATTGTGAAGATCGTTATTGCCGATGACGAATGATAATTTTTGTTACTAACCATACCGAGTAAAATCAGCATATATTATCTAGTAAGCGAATTGACAATTTTACTAACCATGGTGACCGAACGAAGCATCGACATTCAGCAAAGTCCATGAAAGCCGTGAGGTAGACAACTGCGTACGAAACAACGAATAACGAGTGTTAACTTGATTATAAAATTACCGGTAGTGCGCGGTTACAAATGCACGAAAAACTACTTTCATGTTATAGCTATTAATGAAATGCATTACGAGTGGTTTTATTTCCATAAATGACCGAGGTTGCTACTACTGGACATAACAGTATTCATGTATATGATGTTCACCGGAGTTGACATTCTTCGCTTCCTCTATTTCGTTCTCAAAACACCCCATGCAAATAGTCCTCACTAATTTTCAGATGTGGATTCAAATACATGGTTTCAAAGTTTCATTAATCAGCTCCAATTAATTTACCTTCGGGTATCTACTGTATTACCGGAACACCAAAGACAAGTTAGTGTATCGTGAGCACACAGAAAACAAAGTTAGAGTGAATTTCAGAGATGAAAAAAATGATTGTTTTAGTGGTTAAAGTGGTGTGACCTTCATATACACAAAAAGGAACGGCAGTGTAATTAATCTGCTTAACTGAAGTATGGCTTCAAAACAAAAGAGTTACTTTTAAGTAGTTTCTAGGAGACACTACCAGATATTCTTTGTTAATACTAAGGACAGTAAAAGTTATGCTCCAGGATTTTTTACATAATAATTCTATGCTGTGTATAACAATTCACAAATTCCAGCGATCTTCATCTCTCCAAAATGAAACCACACTACTCCTGAAACTGCATCTGAATAACAGTGCGCTATACCATCACGTAGTGGCTCTTCATACGTAGCATTCCTCTGGTCCCCCAAGGGATGCCGCTTATGACAGGCTTGTGTGTTTGTCAGTCCACCGCTTGCATTAGTTTTCAAAGGAAAGTGCTCTTTTCAAAGATCTTTCCACATTTGACATTAAAAGTCCTTTTGTACACCCATACACTTAACCTCTTGTTCTCATCAATTGTAGTATCGTCATCTTATTGTGCTGACCATTACTATAGGTTTTAAAGACGTACGCTCTTAACTCGAGTAAATGTCAACCTCATGACCTGGTCCATGCCATTTCACTTGAAACACACATTGTACAGCTTACCGTAAATTCGTGAACAAGCTACATTTGTGACTCCTTACGTTCACCTTATATCGAGTTTATTGTGCACCTCTCCCTCTTACAAACTTGACAGCTGTTTAGGTTACTATTTGCATGACAGTCTTCACATACGTTTTCATTTTTGCATTGTCTGTTTTATAGTTCCGAGATGAAATGTTGGGAGTTGACGAATTTAGGAATCACCCGCTTCTTTATCCTGAGTAGCTTCGTTTTTATTTCTTTTCGAGCTTTGCATGATTTTTTCTCATCGTGTATGTAAGAGCATGTTAACCTCATTGAAAGGGTACACAAAACTGGCAATGTGTTCATCAAAAGCAACAGATTTGTTCTTGACTCTACTTGACAAGCCTGTAATCAAACAAATAACGATTTTTGTTCTAACTCCAGTTACATGTATTTGGATCTGTTCAACTATCTTACACGGTCACATGATCATCTACTGAACTGTAACAGACATTGCATCTCTTTACTGCTCACAGATACGTCATACGCCGACGACAGGACTCCTTCTATTGCAGGCCAATCTGCAAACAGTGCCAAAACTCCACAGGAGGACAATGAATTTCAGCACCATACCTCTATCATCGTTGGTCTGTTGGGATTTTTCGCCATGTGTGGCTTATTTTCAGCCTCCATGACTTTGATTAATCGTCCCAAGCAAGCAAAAAGACGCAGCTTATCTGGGATTTGTAATAAACTGTTTTTTGAATCCGGGACGTCGATTGTGACCACTTTAGAAACGGGATCAGTGCTACAACTCAAAAAAGACCATTTGAGTACAAGATGTACGGTAAACCACAAGTCTTCCAGTGAATCTACTGAGGACCCCAAAGCAACCGAAACTAACACGTTTTTGAACGAGGACCGTGAAATCTTTGCAAGGACGAACGTACAAGAAGATCGCCGACGGTCATGTGTGGCGTTTTGTAACGTTGGCAACAAAGCAGCAACAGCGCCTGACCCCACACTAGAGAGCAAAAGATGTTCCGATAGTTCTGTCGCCGACGAACTGAGTGAAGGTCATGCAAAACTGGACAGTCTGAATGGGGTTTCCTCTAAAGAGCTGAGTGAAATATTTGACCGAGCAACCAAACCAGTGAGCTACATTCATAAGACAGCGGTCAGTAATATATGGAATACAGCGAAGTCTAATCCGATCTGGTTGAGTAGCATGCATCGGGAACAACAACAACAACAACAACAACAACAACAACAACAACAACAACAACAACAACAACAGGGAATTCCTTCGAAGCAGTCTGCGAACGAACTTCGACATCCACGAACTCGGGAGAGGCATTTCAGATCTGCTGCTAGTTCTTTCGGACATTTGCCGAATACGTACGTAATCCCAATAGAGAAGCTATCCGATGTTGTTTATCACTGCGGTAGCGCTGAGCGCAGTACACCGCTTAATCGGAACTCTTGGTGTCGATCCGGACCATTACCTCTGGTCGCAAAGCAGGATACTCAACAGAACTTCGAGCCGCATGCTCTGATTCAGTTGCACGAGGCACATTCTGGTAAGTGAACTTCCACGCAATTATCGCTGTTTAAAATGCCCTACAGTTTTATTTTAAACTACAAAACCGTTCCAGCAACATAAGGTAGTTTCTGATTAGTAGTCGACGATTTTGAATGTTGCCGGTTGATCATCAATGAGACTACACATAAACGACGGCGGCCGAACTCTCAGAAGTTGTTGAGGGTTACTTCTACCTGAAAAAAACGACACATATCCGGTGGGACTGATCAGTCTCCGATTTTTCAGGAATTTCATCGAACTTTTTAAAAGCAAGACGTGCTGCAATAGTTAAAAACCCTGTTAGTTCAGGAAATTTGGTTTTTCTAGTCGGTCCAGTCGGACTTATTTGCAGCCCGTTTATTTTAACAAAGCACATAAATGTACAGCTTGTTTCAATTAGGTAGTCGTTATAATAGTTAGGATGTTGTACCCGGATACAAATCAGATGGGTCACTTTATTTTCATGCCAAGCCTTTTGTGTACCTGTAGTATTCAGCGGTCCGCTTGCTAACCTTCAGTAATTTTACTTCCGTGGCATTTGGGTTAAGCATATGGTGAGAGCAATAACATTCTGATTAACATTCTTCCTTCTCGAACATGCACTTTCGAGTTCCAGTTCTGCCCCATGTACGCTGATGTTGAGCTCTATCAAAAGTGAAAAATGGACCTCCGGGCATTTTGTACAATGCTCTCCCGGACACAAACCGTCAAACAGAAACACGGACACTTTGGCGAGATATAACCTTTAGGAATCACACACAGGCCACTTAGATCTCCTTTAAAAAAAGTTTTTACCGTGATTTTTGTGGATCCTACCTAGATTGTTTATGCACCGAACACTCGGACGGGCATTACCGTACATAAAACCACTAGCAAGCAACCTTCGCACAGCGATAGCAGGTTAACAGCTAATCTACACCTTATACAGAAACGTAGTCTTAAGTTAGTTTAGGTGATCTTAGAAATGATGATACAACCTAATTTTCTTCCTAAACTAAGCAAACTGTACAGAGGCTACGACCAATTTTATGTGAACCCATGTGAAAGAATTCCGTTTGTGTGCTTCAGTAATCACATCAGCGCACGACAGTAAACTCTGTACGGTGAAAAACGGATTGGTATTTTTCCACTTTTCTGTCTTTTGGCTCAGCGGTTTTGAAGACACTAGTACTGTTTAGTTTGATGTGCTTTCTTTGAACATTGTTTGGTTGTTGTATAGTAAGGATTGTTAAATAGTTCACTTTCTTTCAAAAAATTTTCAGTGTCCTAAGAACGGCTTTGATGAAACATCACTGTCAATAAAGACAGATGTCTATTCTAACAGGGCAAGGTATTACTACTCACTGCGTCGCGCTAATATTAACCGGGTTTCGTTGGTCTAAAGTGTCTTCACGTCCCACAGGAAATGTTTCCAAGTTCGCGTTCCCCCGGAAGTGTTCTCTTTTGAGGGTGTGCTGTACAACATTCGCAAACGGGTAGGAACCAACACAATAACTGAGCATCTCCGTGACCTGAACACAAAAGCGTGTTATTCGTTTCTTCAATGTGTACATACAATCCACAAATGTATTATTGAGGGAGGTTAGTAAAATGATGTACATTTTTGCTTATTTGCCTTAAGCTCAATTGCTCGCAAAGCAGGATAAGTGGAAATTGTCGGTAACGGTTGATTGGACGCCACAATAGCTTCAACAACCAGGTTGTTTGTGCCCAGATGAAGGTTAGGCTGAAAGCTTATGGTGACATCTTTCAACTAGCCTCTGATTGCCATTGAAGGGAAATAGCTGAAAACAATAAGATTTGGTAAGATAATGATGGTCACAAGCCAAGACAGTGGCAAGGAACTGATGAGCGAACATAGATGGTGGATTACGATGGAAATTTTTTCCCGAAAACGCCAAACGCTGCGATTCAGCTCGAGTGGTGTTCATTTTCTAACACTGTCAGTTTGCTTACACGTTTATTGATTGTGTCCTGGTTACCGAATTGTTTTCTTAAACTTATGAAGACGTCCACGGTATCTCATTTCGAGATGATCTTTTAATTCAAGCACTGTTCACAGGCAACTGTAGCTGAATGTTCAGACTTACTGATAAGAGTAAAGTTACTGTGCTCACATGACAGTCAGCAATATTGATAAGGTCTATTATGAAGACGTCTCAAGTATAGTGTTATTGATTCCTGAGGGCCAAATCAGTATATTGGCTACATGCAAATGCACAGCCAGAAATGAGCGGCTTTCAATCAGTGACCATTTATATATACTTTATATGTATACACACACTTTACTTTACGGAATTGCAAATCACAAGTTTCGACCCTAGAGCATCTTTAGTAGTTTACAGACGGAATTTCCAGGGATGTTTTGTTGCGTGCATTTCGACTAAAGGTACATCGCATGCAATAAAACGTGGCGTGGCTTTTGCACCCGAAAATTCAGTCGTTCTTCATTCTAGGTCAGTGACTCAGTAGTCAGCATGGTTGCCATGTAAAAGCGCGACAAGAGAACGAGCCCTGGCTTTGGCAAGGAAGTGCACTAATGACGAGAGCTAACAAGCGGGAAATTCGAGTTTAATAGTTCTTTTCGAAAAGCCTGTTGGAGTTCGGCAGTGTCAATCAGTTGCGAACGACGTTCAATTTAGCTGAACCAAAATCCTCTATCGTTGACCAGTAAGTGAAGTTGACTGTACAGAATAATCAATAGAGATTTAGCGTTTCACCTCCTTTCGCGCTCTGTCCCCGTCATATTCAACCGCAAATTAGGTTAATGTAGTAGTGACCTAATCGACTGAATGATTTGACCGACTAAAAATACAACACCAGAAGACTGTGTCGGGAACGAATGGGTGCACATGTTTGCGTACACATTTAACTAGGGATGTATCGATAAAAATAAAATGACTCACTGACAAGTTGAGCTGAAAAGGTCACATACAACAGAAAAACCACATCACAAGGTAGATTCACACTGAGTCGGGTGATTAACCCTATACGCGACGTAGGATGGCTAAGCCTTGAGGTTATATAGGTCAGCAGGCATGCTCAGCTAAAAAACTTAATTCACTGGCCAAAAACCCACCCAAAATCAAAAGACAGAGGCGGTGCACGAAAACCCCTGTTTATTGTTGTAATCCGTCACATTCGAAAATGATCGTGATGCTTTCAAACAAAAATGTCGATGGAGTTAACAAAGTCCGTATGCAAAACGTACGAAAATGAGTTTCAAAATATGATCGTGAATTGTGAACACTACACTGCGACGTGATTGGAGGTACACATCTCGGGCGCCCCTTTGATAGGGCACGAAAATCACTGCAGTGAGTCTGGATAATATAACTTGTGCTGAAGGGGAACTCAGTAGATCATACGGAATTCACTTGCGTGGCTCATTACTTTGCAAATTCCGTGGGGTAGTCAGTAAAAATAAGTTAAAGTTATGTCCGCTTATGATATCAGTAACTGACAGCAACAGAATGCAAAATCCATCATAATGCGAAGCACTACGCTAAACGTTAGTGACATTTAACGTGAGTGCTACCTGTTGTTTCCAAACCGTCTTTGAGTGTTAGATACGCTTACTGTAGCGAACTACTCTTACAAACTGAATGCACTGGGTGGTCTGAATGAACACTAAGGATTTTCCTTTTAGATCTCACTAAGTGAAGAAAAAGGCACAACGCCTTTTACGCACACAATACCAGGCAAGGATGTGCGGAACTAGGATCACTGTTCAATCGGGTATCAGTATTTTGGACAATGATCAACACAACTCGGTGTGCGAATGAATCTATTTGTTCATGGTGTTTTTCTACAGTGTGTTAGTAAGTGAGGTTTTGGTGCCACAGTCCTCTGAGTACAACCGCTTGATATACAGAGAAGTCGTGAAGTGGTATTGCGTTCCAATGTGTTCCATTGATTGACGAAGCGTTTTCTCTTACCGTTTTGCTACCGTACGAACGAATGATCAAGCGAGAAGCGTTTATCGTAACATACCAATTCAGTGAAATTGATACACCATGACGGTGTAATTAGCAACCAGCTGGATAAGAGTGATCTGGGCTAACCCTATGTCGAACACAGAAGGACGCTTCAGAATACCTAAGTAAAGAGAAAAAGCGAGAAGATGTCAAAGCACCAGTTAATAAATCAGGACAATTCGTATCTGATATTCTGTTACAAAATCGACTAACTACTGTTGTCACTTTCATTATTGAAGTTGACCTGAGTGCAAAGAAAAGAAATTAACGAACTGAGGGTGGTCGTTATTCAGCACCATTCACAGAATCAGACTGGATGATATGTAGAAATGTACCCCTTGTAATCCAGTAAAGGTCTAATGTCTATCCATCGTTTGTAGATAGAGCGCGCACAGCACTGAGAAGTGTATGGTAGCTGTTAATGGCGAATAACATCAAAACAACGAACTGCTGACCGCTGACTGGGTTCAGTTGTGAAACGGCTGTTATTGTGTAGAATACGGAACATGAAGAGGAATTCTTGTTCACTTCATGTCGCTGAATTAACATGCACTGCTGGTCAGCTCCTTCCTGGGAAAATTGCTGTTCTCAACCCCACTTTCCTTGCAACTTTAAGTTTATATTTGCCCAGCTAACTTTGAAGTCCATAAACTAATGTTTTAGTTTCAATTTCCTCCATACGAGAACACGAAGCCAACGGGTAGAGAGTAAATGGAGAGCACATGGAAGAGGTGGAATACACGAGCGAAAACTTCACAGATATCGATCAGTGGATAGATATTAGTCCAATCAGTTTGGTCTCCAGGTCACTATCCTCGTCCCTCCAATCCGTTGGAATTCATTCTCTCGGGTGGTTCAACTGCTGTATAGCCAAACCTAGTCGTGTTAGCAAAGCGAGTCAGAGTGAACGTTCACTGGAATCCAAGTTTGCATCGATGAACACTCATTATTGTGACAGTTGCATGCACACTGAACCGATGGAGGCTGGGCAGCTATGCGGTCATGTAATCAAAAAATCCTACAGGATGAGTCTTAGCAAACTCCTGCATTAGGAGTTCCGTTAGTTTACACAGCAAACACTTAAGATTCTAATATGTTCTTGGCTTTAGTGACCATTCAGTAGTGTCTCCTTCATATCAGAGTCACAGTGAGATATATCAGATTGAATTCTGTGTACACACCTAGCGTGCATTTATGGTTAATTAACTCGGACGTTCTCAGCCGTAAGTGGGAATTATCAGGAACATCCGATCTCTCCCTCCCTTTCAAATCATATAATTCATGATCAAATGAAGATCCATTCGGAAGTTCCGGGGATTTCTACGTAATGCTTTATTCAAGTGGTATTACGACGGATACTGCAGAATGTGGAGACTTCATTTAGTACTTATGTATACAACATGAAGACAGTGTTGAATCGTTTAACTGACACAGTTAGTTTTTGCAGGTGTAGATTGCACGTTCTAATTTTGATGCCTCGCCATTTCTTTTGTGGGCAATCCACCTAAAAAGAGTGCTCACTTCACCTACGATAGTAGTGCCATTTCATCAGGTTGACGCGACTGAGGGGAGCAAAAACAGAGGGAATCTGTCACACCGCATGCTACTGAATAAAATCACTGGCAATGAGAATGCCTCGCAAGACAACCAGGCAAAAGAGTGTTCATTGATCGTGAAACTACTGATGACTGCACTCAACAAAGTCGAGTCAGGTTGTTAACAAAGTAGCCGGTGGCCGGAAACGACGATGAACGCGACATTATGTTACAACCGATGACGTATCTGTACTCGCGAAATTGCTTGTGTGTGACTGGCATTTATGGCGCGCGGTTGAATTTGTCATTTCATGTAGCATGATAAACCGCTATCCCAACAATAGTACCCGCAGTTAAAGTGAGTCTAAGGATTACACCTCTATCAGAGTATTCAAAAATGAAAGCAACTACTGTAATGGTAGTAACTGCCTTCTCACCGAAAACAAGAGTGACGAGCAGTCCAGCCTATCGTTTCATCTGAGAATGAACCTAGTTTTTAGTTCAGTACTGAGTGGACTGCTGCATGGATTCAGCTTTTCAGGAAAATTCGGTCAACTGTAGATTTATGAGATCAACTCCCAGCCTAGACATAATAAAAATCAAGAGTGTACAACCAGACTCCGCATTATCAATTTCAGTCCCTCCATCTGGAGCAGCAGGTAACGTGCCACAACCATCAATCGGGTCCTTTTGATGAAATTAAAGCAATCTTACACAAGCTTCGCGATCACAGTAATCGATATGGCGGCCAGTCATCATATCAAGCTGGCAAAGCTTCTGTGCAATGAGTGGGCCATTAACGGTAAACTAAATTACCGACAGCTTGCTGGTTGTTCTGAAATTATAGATGCTTAGTGGGTATCCAAAATTTTCCAACCAATAGCATAGGCTATCGCACTTTTGTTTCAAGCCTGTGGTGTAACATGTAGCGAAAGTTGTCATGGTAGCAACGGTGCCTTAAAGTGTCATATTGTCTTCAACCCTCGAATTTATCGTGATTTATGTGTTCGCTGATTTTTACCTCTGCATTCGTTTTATTAATGTTTATTTTAGGAACAATTACGCTCTCGTGTAGGAGGGGTGTTTCTAGAGAGTTGCAACTATACTGGACAACATCGCTTGACAGAAGTATTCACTGAGAAAACGCATGTTCTACTAACACTTAGATTTAACCCTAAGGATAAGACTGTCAGACTATCGCGGCATAGATTAGATTTATGACATGCATCCCGCTGTTAATAAATCACAAATTCAAGACTTGATGGTTAGAACGAGGGATCCACAGAGCTGCTAACGCCAATGTGACAAGATTCGGACACTGGCTTTCTATCACTGTCTTTGTTACCTCACTGCCAGGTTGCAGATTAGAAAAACTCCAGTGCAGAGCACGTAAATAGAAGCGGACAGAAACATGGCTAACCACATTAATCTCTGTTAGATACGTTCAGCTTTATACAAGGGTGGATGGCATGAAAGAAACAACACTTAAAATGAACGCAATAAAAAATGGTGGAGGATTGTGCACAGTCTAAAGACAAAGTACACGAGCTGTGACTGAAGGAAGGTTCCTCGGTGTATACTAAACAGCCAAACAACTGTTGATAAGGAATGTAAACCATTCACAATGGTTTGTCAGACCTCCCCTCATTGGCCTGCATCGTTTGAGTGACTTTGCCAGTGTGACCGTCACAGTTCGTTTTAGCCTAACGGATCACCACGTTGCGCAAGCCATCATACCGCGTCAAGGCTCAGAATCGTGACGGAGGTGTCAAATTAAAGGATCGGGATTACTATTGACAACAGCTGTATCAATCGGGGGAGGAAGAACACAGAATGGATTAACGCCAACTCAGAGGCGTTTGAGTCGCGCAAAAGTACGGCATATTTTAACCACAGTTCCAAAAGGTGTAAGCCTAACGAAGCAAAGCTAGAACCAACGGATAAGTGGTTAACAGAATGTAGACAACCAATGCATTCAATGAGCTATACTGGTGAATGGAGGTGACCAGTTTTCCGTTGGCCACCTGCAACAGATGGTCACAAAAACGTGTACACTAACTAGGTAGCAGGAATGTACGGTTGCAGTTGAAGTCTCTAGGAAAACCACATTATTCTTCATCAATGTGGTTGAAGATGGTCGAACTCGCCTATAACGCTGTGTAGATTAAGTTTCCCGGCTAGTCTTTTGCAGAGTTACAGTGCGTAGTTTAGAGATCACTTTACTGTGCAGTTGAAGAAGCTGCAGGTTCAACAGTGCGCCAAAATATACGGGTCACTCAGGTGGAAACTGCCAACCAAAACATTAACTTCAAAGCATTAGCAAATAACCCGATAGTGATGTACCATATGAGATGCATGATTTGTTGGAATTTCACAACTCTAAGGGGTTCAGTGTTTGACGTGATGCTTCTCTAGACCAAAAATCATTTTCGTGTTTAACATCAATTCGTGGGTCTTTCTCGGTGATTTCCGAATTCGGTCTAGCAGCTGTAACATTTTCAGCTGTCATACTCAGTAACATAGACGGGTAAAATGTATTTTAAACTGACTCACATGGCATAATCCTTAGGGGAATTTCTGCGATTACTGAGTAGTGTTGCACACAAATATTGTGAGTCGCAGTTGATTAGACATTCCCATAGAGGCCTAGACCATAGTTCAGAAAAGACAAAGTTGATCATAGTATCCTGTGAAAACAAACAAACGACGATGAGGTTAAGACATTCTTCACCTGTAAAAAAACGTACACCACCTTATCGGCATACCACAGGTCTGGCTATACCCTCTCAGCAAGTCAGTGCGTCTAATCATTTGCAAACAGTTGTGGCGACAAATGCGCATAGAAAGCAGATAAACGAATTAGACAGTCCGTGTAGTGATCCTGCGCGCCGTTCAACCGAAACTCAGCACCTTCGACTTGTAGTAATTTGATTCATATAAAACATAGGGCGGAATTAATTTCACCGTTTCACGTAAACATAGCGTACGATCGAGTAGCCTGTCCCAAGTTATGTAGGCTGCGCTCGACACTCATCACATACCTGCTTCTTGCTTCAACTCAATGCACCATTCAGGATGTAATTTTCGTAATCGGGGTCAAACGAGTTTTAGAAAATCACTGGCAAACGTTACTTCACTTCCCAGCTAACTGTTCGTTTTCCTTCCAGTTTTACTAGTGACGGCCAAAAATGTAGGTAGTGAGTTCGAACCTATCGACTGCGCGCTGTTCATACGCTAGTCAGTTCGATAAGGCGTCACGCAGTTTCGCGTTTTCAGCGTGGAACCTGTTCGATCTTGGGAAGCACTCATTAAATCGGCCGATACTAGTGCATTATAAAGTGACAACGGAGCAGAAAAGTTTGTTGAGTCAGATCTAATTTGAGGACTTGGCGCACTCGGGCGCGGAAGCAAAGCGGACCAAGGTGAAAAAACTTGAGCCTTCTGCCTGTTTTGCATTGGGGCCTGAAGATTCAAATTCAGTCAGATTTTAGGTGCACACTTTTGACTGTTTTCCATCATCCAACGAGTGGACTTGCGAACCGCTCCTGAGTTAGTTTTCATCTAACAAACAGTCATGTATGTTGAGTCACGGAAACAAACGAGGGTTGGCTGTGCTTGTTCGATTTTCCGCCAGGCTTGCAAAACCGTTCAATAAAATTTACTTATGTAACAATATTGTTTATTTCTAGCAAGGTGTCTCACAACAGGAAGATCAGGAACTGGACCCCAACCAAACCTAGATTACGGGATACCTCTTCAATCGGACATGTACGAAACCCATATTGGACCGTCTGCAACAGAAAAATACTCTTCGGCACACGATGCCCCGATCGTAAAGCGAACTATGGTTGATCAGACTGGATTATTTATCCCACACGAAAGATACGTCAATCTGAGTGAAATGACAGAACGAAGACAATCTAAAGGAGGGGCTCCTAAGCGAGCTCGCTATTCGAACGATGCATCAGTAAGATTTTTTTTGTCATTCTTACCGTAGCTGTTGCTTTAATGGAAGTGCTTTTGACAAATGAATGTTTTTAAGGTGTGTTGAAAAATCTGCGGCCATTGAGAGAATTTTAAATAAGTATCGAAATTGTTCCATCCAAACTTTAGTTCAGTAAGTACAAAGCTGTTAATTATAATATCTGTGGGTTGGGCTCTTTAGTTTTCGAGTTAATTTCTCCTCGAAACACCTATGTTCTCCACTAATGAAGCTACGTTACGTTGTTGCGATTACCGCTTGGCTGGACTTTTGTTAGTAGCCACCTTCAGAAAGGGTTAGAGATTCACCGAGGTCTTCTGAACTACATTCACAGAAGTCCTAGTAGCCGTCCGACGAACAACAGGACAGGAATCTAGACACACGACGTTGGCCAGTCCTCTCGTGGATTTATCGTCTGCTGTGACTGAGTGGGCATGACTATGGAGAGCTAAAACCAATCTTACCAGTAAATTGCTGACATATTTCCGGTCAGCACAAGGTCAATCGAGGTGTCCCCTGCGGTCCTGCTTGCGCTGCACACGATAACAAGTGTTTGTATCTATCACACGAGTTTCAGTCAACCTTGCAGTGGTGGAAAGTCAAAGTAGTATGTGACGCACATGTAGGACAATGTCCACACTCTTGAGTGCTAGTGCCTCTGTGATGTTGTGCTACCAAACAAGAATTAAGTTTAGTCCATCACAGGATAAAATGATGATTGAACAGAACGACTTGTTATTCCCCTTTCGGAATGGTTGAGCAAGCTGCACGCTAAATTTTGCCTGAGCATTTGGATATGGTTTTCTAATCATGCCCGTTGTGAGTATACTAGGGTTATCGCTGACACGATATTTTCACAAACACGAGGGTCAGAGTGCAATCCCCGGTCGTGGTCGGAATACGCACTACTGATTAGCCCTAATAGTAACAAAGCTCGAGCCCGGTAATTCCTTTCGAAATGAGTTAGCTGAAATGCCAACCTCACTGGAAAGGTTGAGATCACGCGTGAACGGTGTCCAAACTGAACTGGATCGATCCTCGAATGCTCACCAGTGAGAGTGGTCTGGCGAGTCCTATTGGAAAAGGTATAGAAAAACCGTGTTAAACAATAGCGTGTATCGACGTAGGCACATTTGAGTACCTTCAGAACATCTATAAATTGAGAATAAAAGACGGCAGTGCTATCACGAAAAGTCAAACCAAACTGTAAGTTGCCCGCGCAGATGGTCTTGCAATGTGTTCGCAAATAATATTCAGTTTATTCGATCTCTTTGAGAGGAGGCGTAGAAACAGTTCTTTTAACGCTAGCGGACGACTTGCGATAAGTGTTTGTCTTAATTAGCTGTTCAGTCAGCTGGAAAGGTAATTCATGCACACGGAAAGAAATATGAAAAGGACATGAAGAAAACGATGCCTAACTGTCACATAGTCCCACAGCCTGGGAGGAGAATTTCATTCAAATAAATCTTCAAGGAGACACGTTATCTTCCAAACTTTGAAAACCAGCCATATTCGACCACAGTTTTCACAGTCAGGCAGACCTTTCAGCTAGCCCACTTCAAAAGAAATCACTCGGGTCGACCTCTGTGGTAAGCTGCCGGACCTAGGTAGCTGATGTTCAAGAGGGAAAATGCAAGTGTTTGAGCAGTAAAACTTTTAAACTTTCATAATCAACGTTTAGTCGATGGACACTTTCACCCTGATACATCGAGTGGAAAACGCGAAGCAGGTGACCGGTGGCCAATTGAAATTACAGTAAGCGGCCGGAAAGAAAGCCATTTACAGCAAACCTCGATACCAAGTACAATGCTTTATTAACTAACACTTGGGGAGACAACAAATTGAGTGTGATGAAATAGGTCATTTTTGTATCTAGACACAATGTATTCACCATTATCATCGTAGACAGCAATACGTTAGTGGTTCTGGCTGTAGCTTACCTGTCATCAATAGCCGATTGGTACGGGGTGTATCGGACAAGTGAGGACGCACGTGACCCTGATTCATTGACTAGTTAGAATGCCTTCTCTGAAGGGCAATCGAACCGTGTCCTTATCAAGCATGGTACCAAAAGAATGCGACAGGGTGTGGAAACAAACCATTTATTTCAAACGGTTTGGAAACACGCGAAATATTTAGCTCTTCCCTACTCCAGGATCAATAGCACTAACCGAGAGAAAAACAGGAAAAACGTGATATAGGTTCTAACCCACCAGGTGCTACACCAGAAGTTCGTAAGAACTTCGAGCAGTTTAAACAACAAGCGAAAAGGCGCAATTAAACTTTCTTGAAGAGTAAACAAGCGCAAGCATCCGCTGTGTGTGACTGGTCGCACGGCTGGAGAAAGTAACAATGTTCATACCATGCATATCAAGAAGCCTATATATGAAAAAAGTATGCCGGAGTGCACACTTTTAGCACAAGATTCTTAGAAAATCCGAAGGTCGTTAATGGCTACTTAGACGCGAGTTTGGCCAATGACTTGGCATAAGCAAGAGTGCTACGGCCTATCGTTTGTGTTCTTATTCTGACCTGGGGCTATCGCAACTAACACAGCCAATAGCTGGAAAAATTATGGGAGACGGCGATCACTCGGAACCAACTATACGAACGATCCTGCTGTTTGATTAATTGACCTGTAAAGTGAGGGTAATAATGAAGCCGGGCAGCGGAAGCCGAAAGGGAGCTGCTTCGAGGATGCTGCTCCAATTTCAAACCCGTTGTTCGGTTGCAAACTATAAGCCCTTTGACGCTAAATGGTTGTGTTTACACAGATGTTTTTAGTCAGTACTGTCCCTTCTTTCATGTTGTTCTCCAATTAGGGTGTTCTTTTTTACACTATTGCACGGTAGTTAAGCACTGTTTTTCACCGTTGATGCATTACTGGCTACAATGATAAGGACACGTCCGTTTGAAGCTAAATGTTGTTCTAAGCTGGACACTGCCTATACTTGATTGCAGATCTCGTATACAGATGAGCACATCGGCTGACTCAACTGAGAAATGACTATAAGCTTCGAAGCTCGTCTGTTTGTGATTCACCATCTTCCTAACCGGGAACAACTTATGTATTACTCACATTTTGTAACCAGACGTCCGGACGTGATGAGTTCAGTACACTAAATGAGACGTCCATAGCTAACATGGCTCACTCGCGAGTAGTAGAGAGAATGGAGCTCAAAATTTAATCCGGAAATGGATACATATTAATGGCAGGTAATAACGGAGAACCAAAAACTTGACCTCGGTTGGTTTCTTTTGCGAAAAAGGCCAGCCGACAAAATCGCAAACAGGAAAATGCGATGAAATGTGACGTCAAACTTGTAATAAGTAAAACTCTATTTACCAGAAACCTGGGTGAAATTTCAGAGTTGCACATAATGTCTAACGTATGAACACAACTCTGGTGATCAGCAAAAGCAACACGGAGAAAGTGCCGAAATGGCGGTAACAATTCCCATCTGAATCGTATGATCGTTAGGTTATTCCACGAAGATTGTATCTTCTCATTGGCCTATGGAACGTGGAAGATAATGCTCAATGCAGTGTTAAATATACAGAATTAGACGTGTCGTTTGTGAACATTAAATAAAACGATCCGCTGTGGGGATTGAAGCTGTTGGTAAGATGGAGGCAATTTTAAAGTTGTTCGAACCTCTTGAACAGCAAGAAATAAAGTCTAAATCCTTAGATTAATTTCCGATTCCCCACATTATTTGCACAGAAGGAGCTCGATTCCGTCTTGGGCTCGATTAGGCTGGATCACCAAATCTTAACTAACGGTCTGAACCACTCGGCGGACAAAACGTTACCATCACTGTGGACCTCAAGCGATTCAACCAACGGCGAGCTCTTGGATGCTAACCCACAGGCTTTGTACGACTCTACAACGCGGAGGATCACCGCTGCGTATGCTGTTGCTGAGTCCGGGTGGACAAGGCAACCAGTCAGAAGTAACGTGTCCGCAATGTGGTCTTCCAATTACCGTGATACGACCAAACAGCTCGAGTCCGATACACAGACGGAAAGCAGTGCAACAAGTCCGAACAACGGAGGTTACCAAACAGGGCCGGAGCGCAGTTTTGAAGCTACATTTCAAGGCACATTAAGATACCACAATGCCCATTGCGAGATCAGCTCGGAAACATGCAGCCAACGGGCCTCACAACTCAAAAGAGACCGGAATAGGCACGTACACATGCATCAGGTTTTGCCCTGCAACTGCGGCTTTCGAGAAACGAAATCTGCTTTCCCATCTAGCCTATCAATGATCGATCAGCACGTACTAAACAAAAACAATCAGGTTCTTGCTAGAAACGCATCGCTTGAAGATATTCGCACGGATCAGCCCGAGGCATCGGAGCAAGAGAGCAGTGAGGCGGAAAGAAGGAATTACGACCACAACCACACAGGTGAGAAGTGACGCACAAATTATGAATTAGCCATGTGTGATAGAGCACACATTAAATAAACGTTGCCGTTAAGTATTCTGACCAACAAAAACCTGAAACAATGACGTCTTGTCTCAGCTTTCGAATGTGAATGCATGTTGATAATCGAAAGAAAATAATAAACACCGCATCCCACGAACCACCCGCTAAAATCACTCTAAGAGGGCAAATACATATGCGGATACTGAAGGGATATCATGAAAACTGACAAGGTATATCGATGGAACAGTTATAATTAAGCATTGCCAAGTCATCCATTTACTCAAATGTCTATGTACAAATCCGCATGAACAACCGGTCGACCCTGAGTTGATAAGGTTTTAGCCACAGCAAGCCAACACCCGCAGGATTATAAGGTAGGTACGGTTAACTTGACGGTGTTTGGAGTCCGCAGAAAACCGGTCTCATACGCACATCGTCATTGATTGGATAGAACAACGTGGCCGGATTTTTTCTGACAATTGGTAATTATATAAGAGCACTCATCCTAGGCAAACTGGGCTACACAACGAGGGAGCGCTGGCGTGTATCCTGGAAACACTTACCATAGGAGCTGTCAAGTGCTAAGTATCTCAATACTAATCGAGTGGTCCCTGCAATCAGTAATTTGTTAAACCGAACGTATAACGTTTTGGGGTAACCGGTTGGTGTCAGGCAGAACAACCCGGTGTGAAAAGAATCACTCCGTTCTAACTTATCTGTGTACATATAACGCTCGGATTTGTGCAAATAACACCGTCTCAACCTAGGAAAATCGGTATGGCAACGATGTACATTTGGGTAGCTTTCACACCGTAGTGATTAGATGACGCTTACAGGTCGTAAGTGAAGGGAGTATAGCCTGGAGGTGTCTTCATTTCTGATATTCCTCAAGATTACTGATGAGTAGTCGGGGATTTGGTTTATTTTCAAGTTGACTATCACTCACATTTGATCACAGCCTTCGCATTCAGATAGACTTTCCTCAAGATAATGATTATCTTGTTTGACCACTTCCACCCCTACCGTCTGACGAGTTCGAACAAAATGATACGGTGAGTAAGTATCGACAAAGGTCTCCCCCACCGTATGCGGGTAAATGTGATCTGTTAAGCTAACGAGTATGGAGAGATTGTAGCAATGCTGTTCACGGTAAGCAGCCGCGGCTTATTTACTGACAACGGCGGGGACAATGCCTGAAGTGTTTCTGATCAAACTCACACACTTGTCACCTGGAAAGCTGACAGCAAAACTTCAGTTTATCCGTGGAAGGACGATTTAAATACACGATACGGTCGATACATATTCATCTAGTCGATCGGACTCCTGAAATATGAGCAATCCATAGGTTAGGTGAGAGACTGACATATATGTATACACCGGACGGTAAAATCGACTAACCGCTTAGTGCGTACATACACTAAATTCACGATCCCCAGGTGCGCACAACGGATACCAGACGCGAAATAAAAGTGAATAAGTGGGTGACCTAACGCATATTATGAAAAAGTTACTAATAGTCTCGTGAAACACCAAACCATGTCGGTACACGAGGAACGTCTAAGATACTGCCGCAGGTGGGCGAGCAAGCCGGAGGTGCTTATGGCACCAGCGAATCGCATAGGCCACCAACCATGCAAACAAACAAACGAGACAGCACGTGACAATCGGACGGCAGGGGGGAATCACTACATTCGTGTATGTGACGTGAACTAGTATTCTAGGAAGACTTAGGCTAGCTGGCCTGCATCTATGGTCCCAACCTCATCGAAATCTGGAGCTTATCAACCTGCAGAGTATCTTACGACGCCGAGGTGTAAGACTTTCGGGATGGTTGATCCCGACCATACTACGGTCTCGCGTCAAGTGTCTAAAGATTGGGTCGAAATGTCGAACCGAAATGGAAGATAGTATCGAAGCAACTCTTTGCAGAACTATAGAACGTAAACTGACCGTGTAACGTCTGCGTGGTTATTTACGAAACACCGTAAGCACTTCCAGTTTTGAGGTTGCGGGTAATACGGCCTGAGCTCTCGTTGGTTATGACATTAGTACACAAAGCATCAGAACAGTAGACAAGTACAGATAAGTGACGAAAAACTGAACGGTTTCTTTCAACCACCAGTAGCCGGCGAGGCAGACGTTCCGCCAGCACACACTCGATATCATACAGCTTACTACCTGACACCAGTAGTTCCCGAAACCGCTGAGCGCATCTTCCAGAATGTCTTCCATCGGGTGGCTGAAAGGAAGATCGGATATCCCTATCGAACGCCGATGATGCGTAGGGTCCGTGAGACGACTTCAAATTTACCTGCGACACTTAACGTGGGCACACGGTGACTTCAACAAATTAACACATTTTACTGGGACCCTCCGCGATGAGGAGCATGTCGAGCGACCGAGTCGATACCAACTCTTAGGTATAAAAATACTGACCTGCGGGCCAGAAATGAGGTTCTGATGCACTAGTATCTATCGCAAAGCAAGGGTATTATCAATACTGATGAGCGCTGATGAAAGCGAAACTCGAGTTTAGTCCTTCTTTTCGAAAGAGGCTGGCTGAAAAGTCTATCTGAATGCGAAGACTGTGATCAAACGTGTGATGTTCAACTTGAAAATAATCAATATACTCGCGACCATGTCGGAGGCCTATGTTATTCCCTTAGTTCGTTCTCCCTGTGCTTCAGAAGGCATTGTTTAGGAAACCTGCGACCATCCTGGATGCGACAGAGACGGAGCCAATATGCCTGTGGCTGTCACAGGTTATTCTCGCACTTACTTTGAGAATGAGGGTGACTGTTGGTGACATAACTAACCACACAATCTACGTTATCCACGTCTGAATGAACTGGCTCAGATCGGCTGAACTGTTTCTTAGTGTACAGTCCTTCTGTCGAGTCACTGTAAACACGTGACTAATCCTTTTCAAGCATAGTCTCCAACAATTTGTCGGCAGTCAGTGCAATTACAAATCAAGAGAATCAATTCCCAGTTATTCATCGACAAAGACACCTTCCCACCTCTGGCTCGCCATGAAAAGCAAACCTCACGGTCCTTACGCGGTCTTCGTTGTATGAAATCAGTAGTATCAGGCATCTATTCACGCGGTCTACCGAACTCGCAGAAATCCACATCTCCGACAGCTGCGGTGCTCCTTTGAAAAATGCCTCGTCGTAAGGTTTGTACAATGTTGAGGGTTCTGTCCACTGCTCGTTCGGATCAGATTTGTTAGCTCATGCAGTTCAAGTGACAGCGTCGTTTGGTGAACGCCTCGTATATCGTTGTCACGCAGCTTCCAACAGAACATTTGCTCGAGTGGATTATCCCTAAACAAACGATGAGATGATCCGAGTCAGGATGGTTACCTCCAAACGCGCACTACCCATGATTGACGATGTTACCGCCAACCTGTGTGCACTACCGAGTTGCACAGAGCGACCTTCAAGGACGTACCACCATCTCCCACGTTTAGATGCGCAGCTCGATGAGCACCGCTCACAAGACAAGCCACGATCAGTGAGCCGTTCCGGATACCGACCATATCACCCGGCCGTTTACCCTCAGCAACAAGAAGACCAAACCGTGCGTCCATACCGTCGGGAAGCCCAACGATGTTCGCAGGGTATCGCACGTGCTCTTGACAGTACCTCCTCGCGGAAATATGCGGATAGCAAATAAGCGTCTACCGGGCCTGTTTTGACAATCTAAACTTGTCACAGAAACGATCACTCGCTAGACTCCGGCCAACCAAGCCATGTTGTAACTTAGGGTCCAACGTGGTTTCCGTTCCACTAAACCTACAGAAATCTCAAGGGCGAATTCTAGTGGATGATAACCCTGAGGTAGCAAAGACTTCTTCTGGAGATACGTCTTTATAAATTGACTCAAGACAGAGCTCACCGAAGTAACTTGGCAACCTATTTGTTGGGGAATACGGAAATCGAAAGCTTCAAGCTTAGAAACCGAAAAAAAAGTAAGGATAAATGAGCAGGCACGTCAAATCAGTGACTATTTCAGACACTCCTCGGTCGTTTATGTTCCTGGGGGCACCCAGCTTCGGGGACCCCGACGGGAACCGTTGGCTCGACAGCCCGGCTCGGAAAGTAAGAGAACATTGGACTTTCTTGAAAACCCAGGGGCCTGAATCCGAAATCTGATCCACTTGGGGGCGAAGGGCAAGTCCAGAAAGTAGAGCACATTAGATCTACCCAGTCACGTACATCTCAGAAACAACGAGTCTGCCAACCGGACCGAACAGCACGCCGGCGATCACGGCCAATCAGCGGGTGATCGAAATACCCTTTGCCTAAGGTCACTCTTCCTGACCCCTTCCCTTCAGTTGGAAGTTGTGTTCCTACAGGATCGATTCTCACTATCTGACTAGTCATATATAGCGCGCGGAAAAGCCCCGTGAGTGACTGATTCTCGTCTGTTCTGTTTTGCCGCTATCTGAAAAAGCAAAAGTCCTAGGCATTACATACTTCTAAGTCAATGCAGTACCCAAATCTGGCCACTAGATGAAGATGGCGGGAGGTTTACGCGCGCTTCTTCATAAAGGTTACTGAAACCAAGGCCAGTCAATCGTTCCCTAACATCTGACTGTTCATCGCAATGCTACCGGCTAGTGACCAAATACCCGTCGTGAGGCGTTGTTATCAAACATCGCAATAAATTCGCTCTTGTTAGCACCACCCTAGATTCCTCGACTCACTTTTCATTGAAAGCACTGTAATAGCGTCATTTCACAGCATATCAATCAGTCTGCATAACCGCCACTATAGCACCACTAGTTCGGTGGTGGTGATCGGGCAAACTTGTGTGCATCCCGAGTCCTTAGACAAGGTAACCTACGAAAGCAAATCACCAAGCACAGCGTGAAAACCTCTCTGTAGAACCATCGCCGCTCACACACAGCATGAACGGGTCCAGCAGCTGATCACAGGCCATGTGCTAGTGATTTTATCGCATTAGCTTTCGACGCGGATGCCCCTGACACATTTTGCGCGTCACTAAACGCGTTAAACAGCAAACAACCGCCCAGATCGCCGTAAAACATGCGACCAATTAGACTGCCCATCCGTTCTGCGTGAGTGACTGGCACAATGTCAACCAATCAGCTGACTCAAGAAACTTACACGTTAACAGAAATCACCGAGTCCTTTTCTACTCTATTTACACATGCAGACTACAACGCCTATGTCTCATACGACATACCATGAATACTGAGGGTTATAATCAGATTTGCACTTTTTGATATTTGTGAAAGTTGCAAACTGGAAGAGATGTACATCACTAAACTTAATGATCACCTACACAATATCGTCATTCAATTGGAAATACAGAATGACTTCATTCCCGAGGTCCGGGAAACACCACAATGGAAACCACAATTCTAAACCGCAAAGTGGGCACGGGGATGCTCGTACGCTGTTCGAGTTGAAACGTCTCGCGTTCCCAATTGAGACCAACAAAGTACTTAGCTAGAGAGTACAGTTGTTCACAGACGTCAATAACTACAGGTTATCCATACGTTATTTGGGCTGCGGAATACTCGAAAGATTGTGTGAGTGCGCTCAGGGCTGCACTATGAAATATTGCCAAATGGCCAGTTTCGACAAAAAACTTGGCCATCTTATGACACTATGGTAACGGTGATGCTGGTTTGTAAGATGACTTCGATCGAGACCACTCCTCGACTTGAGCTCAGAACGCGTTTATTTGTGGTGAATGCTCCACGGAGCCGGTGATAATCAAAACTCGTCCTTCTCGATATACGAGGGCGGGCACTGACTGTATGACGTAGTCGCCCGACCCGATACGTACGGCAAGAGAATCTGTGCCGAGGGTTAACGCAGGTTACCGAACGTCAGAAAATAAAAAGGGAGAGTCAATGATAAGGATAGAAACTATTAGAATCGCTCATGTCTTGGTTCATAAAACAAATAACTATCCAATCAAATTCTGACAGTAATCTTCCATCTTTCAGGTTTTCACATTGGCCGTAAACCATTCGACGCAAGATGTCGAGCGACAGGTAGTCAAAGCGGAAACAGCGAAGTGCCAGAAAATAATAGCCAGTTCCGAACAACTAAACTGCACAAAAGTCCGTCCACTCTCATCACCACCTGCCGAGACGGAATCAAGCAAATGTACCGAGAAGAAAGACTGTGAATTGAATGAACAGCGTCAACTATGAAACTGTTCACAGAAAGGGAATGTTTGATGCAGCGAAAAACATTTTTACTCCATCGAATATAATAATCGTATTAGGCCCATTCTTAGCCCCATAATTAGCTGTTCAAAAATACAATATAGTACATCAGCACATATTTGTTTTAAAAAGTTGAAGGGTTGAAATACATGTAGTAGAATGCAGGGATTACTTCGGCGGTTTGCCAAATGCATAGCACGCAGAGGGTGCACTAGCTCCGCTAAAAAGAAAAATATACGTAGAAAACGGTAACACAAGGTACGAAATATGTGATACATCTAGATATGTATGTATATACCTCAAAAACGGTTATTATGTTATCGACACCAACAGACCGATGGCCGACAGTCACACAAACATAAGAAAAACCCATAACAGAGGATGGAGTGAGAGAGAGAGAGAGTAGGCTTTGTTTTATTAAGAATTCTGCAAAAACTCAAACATTCTTGTCGAGTTGCTCACACCCTACTAACAATCGGGTGGCAAATGAGAGTAAGACGACATTGGCAAGACAACGTTCCTGTGTCAACCAACACCCAGTGTCAGTAAAAAAAAAACCTCACTCTGTAGACAATTCAGCCAAACAACGCAGTAATCTGGTCATGGAGACTGATTCCCTTTAATGCCACCAGTCAGACTGCGAATCACGAGTAATTCAGGTTTGGATACGGATAAGATTGAAAGCAAGTAACTTTCTGGTGGCTGCCTTTATTCCATTATGCCAAGACAGCAATTGTCTATCCGTATTGGTCAGCAGCTGTGTCGCTGAAATGCGATCAACGACAAACAACAAAGATTGACCAAAGAATTAAAAAGCAACCCTATTCTCGATCATCTAGGTAGAAAAAGGGAAAATCCTAAACGGTAGTGACGTGCAGAAGCAATTCTCCACAGGTGTCTAAAGGTTCGTTTAACCCGAGAAAGGGGGCCGTTCAATGATTTACGTACACTATGCCTGGTAGAAGAAGCCATTTTTAACGACGGTCGTCAAGCGACAGTATAGTCAAATGGTACATAATAACATATGGAACTTCTCAAGTTTCTAATGGTGAATATGCAGGCGCTATCAGTTATCGGTCTTTATCCCGAATGAATTAGAGCGGCGGATGTTGCGCTTCACAGGGTTTGCATTACTATGAATTCTTAGGACTGATTAGACGAAACACTCAGTCAATCCACACACACAATGTGAATCAAATGAAACGTAGACACTGCACAAGATCAATCGAGACAAAAGCCTAAGTAGTAACAAAATACAAACCGACATGAAAAGGAAGCGTCTGTGAGGAATTTGTCGGTTACTGTTTATTAAGCAACAGACAATGTTATCAATCCAGGAACCGACAAACTCACACTCATCAGTCTCACTTTTGCAACCAGGCAGGTTCCGAACAAGAAACATTACTTTTCCCAAGAATTTTGATTAACAGTCCACCTATTGACACCTACAACGCTGACGGAGCTGAGTCTAACTGTAAATAAATGCAATCGATAACTTAAGCAACCCGGGGTCAAATTCTCAACAGAGAAAGTCAAGCCAAAAAGCCTTTAAATGTGAATGCATCTGACATATGGGTTTCCTTGGTAATCAGAAAGTTACAAAAAATTTGGGGTCTTCAAAAACGTTTAACGCTCACCCACGCAGCATGCAGCCAACCACAGGCGTGAGTGAAAAACAGCTTGCTCCAGCAGGATGTCTTTAATTCTGACATTGCAGGTACACCATGCTTACTTGTCAACATCGCCACCTCGATATTGCGTGGAATCAGGAAAACCGTTTAAATCTTATTCACCAATGGCTTCATTACTTACTAGGCAATCAGGGGATTGTACTCAACAAGAGAGCACTCTGTTATGCACACGAACTCATAAGGACCTAGGGAATGTTTGGTTAATCCCTGCTGGCAACCATGTTGTTAGTGGTGAGACGAATCATCACCAGCGGAAGTTTCCGGGAATTTCGGCTCGAATATTCTCTCCTCGGCTCTCGAGTATCGCACAATACGAAGAACGCAAATGTGGGCCAAGTCGGAAGTGCATGAGAATGAATTCCCACTGTCCAAACTGGAAGGACTTCTCATCGCATAAAACTAACTGAGAGAAGGCGGAATGGGTCTGTTCGATTGAGACCTACTTCTCATTGTGAGCCATATCGGTCGCTTTATCAGAGCTATGTTGAAGGTTGGTGGCTCCGATTGGTGCTTGTTATCTATATCAGTGACGTCATCTTCGGTTGATGAGTTTGGGAGGTGCTGTCTCTGTAACTGCGGCTGTTTAGATTGTGACAGCCTGTCAAGAACATGGTCACGTATGACAATAAATCATCTTGCAATACATTGTGATATGACAAGCTGAAAACTCTTGGATTGTTTTGGTAATGCAGTACCGTGTTTCGATCCCGGATGCTATTAGTTTAACAAATATGTTTGTGCTTTGTGACGTAAATCAAAACCTATATATATATATATATATATATATATATATATATAAACGTGTATTCAACAAGACAGTGAAATTTTCTCGATCACTCACTTCTGAAGTGTGCGNTATATATATATATATATATATATATATATATCAACGTGTATTCAACAAGACAGTGAAATTTTCTCGATCACTCACTTCTGAAGTGTGCGTGGATGTGGACACATACTTCAGTTGACCGTTAAAAGTTCAATGTCAGGCGACTAGGGTTTGGTCAATAAAACAGTGATAATGTACCGTATAAGTCAAATGTTCGGGCAAACTGTACTTGAGTAGGATGATATGAACCAACTGATTAAGCGGGCACTATGGCATATAGAGGGGAAGATGACAAGGTAAAATAGTCCGAAAATTACATGTATGAACAAAATTGTTGGAGTTATGCGTATAATGAGTCTTTCGCGCCTATGTATGGCCATAAAAAGCAAGATATCCAGGAATTTTCTTCGCTGGTCACCTCGGCAACAGATAAAATCACTTCTGGAAATTCCATAAAACATCGGGGATATTCTGAAGCAGATGGAAAATGATTATTTACTCTGTTTTGCCAACAACTGTCTGGTCGAATGTTTAACCACGGAAGCCGAAGACGTGGCCACTGATAACAGGACAATCCCATGGTTCGACCTATTCGTTCGACCAGTTACCTGTTTACCTGACTTGTACATCTCCACTGTATCTGTAGTAGTACGGCCACATTATGCCATTAGCTGAACTACCGTAGGCTTTACCCATAAATGACCAGTCGTAGGAATTTGTGCACCCTAAGCGACAGGCCATCGATTGTGGTCGGAACAAACAATGACATTAGGAACACGTACTACCGCCGACAGTTACTAGCATCACTTGAGGGAAATCAGAAAACACGGATACGTGGATAAAAGTGTCTGTCCCACTGCTTTGTTGTTTTTTTGTCATTGCTTGTCATAATTCTTGAGTTGTGAATATTCGTTCTGAGCCCTGCGTGTTTAGTCGGGACAGTCGTTCGAAGTGTTCATGCTCATAGACACCGCCTAATTCCCTGACCAGACATGCCAGTGATTTGTAGTATTTTGTACTCCACGTGACGGCAGTTCGGACGGATTACCTGTAAGATCGGGACAATTAAACAACCTTACAGACAAACAGTTGTTCTCCGTCACCATCATCAGTGGTTCATGTGGATGACTGATTACTACACAACCATACAGAAAGAGGCAAACCCTAGGTAAGAGAAGTGGTGGGGACCTAATTGCTGTAAACGACCGTGATTACACTCAAACATTCACGATCAAGATGCCTACGCCTTGCCAACAAACAGCCGAGCAATAATTGAAGGCATCACCACCGCTCTGCGGTTGGTGTCGATCACAGATGATAATAAAAATCTGAAGGAACAGGAAGGTTATGTTGTAGGAGCAGCGGTACAATGGGCATCAGAGACGGACTATAATGACCCCAAAGGTTGAAATAAAAACACTTGATTGGTCTTGCGGATCGGAATTCCGGCAGGGCCAAATGACTTGTATAGTCAGCAAGGTAGTAAATGGGTAGCTAACAGAGATGACTCAACCAATGGAAAATGAAACGTCAGCTTGCACTGTGAACAACCAATAATAAGACAAACGGGACGTGCGGCAGAGCATTTTGCCGTCAATATGACAAATGCTCCAATAGGCGACGGGCACAGGCTCGCGTGTGGGCCAATTGTCGACTGGCCGACGAACAGTTCGATCTGTTTGGACAATACTAACGGGTTAGTTAGTTCGCTCAAGCGTGATATGATTGAAACCGATACATGCGGAGAACGGATCTGTGCGCATGAAGGTCGTTCAGTAGGCAACAGGCTAATTAACGGCGATTATGATAAGGAATGTTCAACTAGTCGTCACATCAAGATATTGTCTTTCGGACGCTCACTTAGGTGAAACAGAGTATGATGTTTATTTCTTGGGGAAAATAATCGCTTTTGGATAGTTTGAGTTATATTTTGCCCTTGTTCATAGTTCAGCTTCTGTAAAGATTGAAACTCAGACATTCAATAGTCAGAATCAGCCCAGACAGCCAGACTTCCTGTTATTGATGATTTTGACAAGCTTGCAATGCACGTTTTTCTCACTGTCCTTGCATCGTTTAAGAAAAGTTTCTTATAACGTGTAAATTGTATTGCCTATAAGCAATGTCGTAGCTCCATTAATTTGGGAGAGACTCAATGAAGAAATATCCGGCTCTGAACGAACTGCAACCAGCGATGGGAATAACGTCTCTATGTGGCAAGCACTCTACTGGTGGAGCTACAAGGCCCCGCACAGGCTGAGCTAGGAGTCAAGATTCTTCGCAGTGTGATATCTTCGACATCATCATATCTAGTGCACCACTTGTCAGTAATACGGTTTCAATGTTCAACAGTAGCGTTGGTGGGTTTCAGGGTTAGCTGCTTGGTAATTTCGCCCGGGCAATTCATCCCTTGGAACATGACAGTCGGATTAGTAAGTAACTAAATCCAAGTGTATAATTTCTGGGCTTCAAGCACGGTTTCGTAGCTTACCTGGCGGAACGGCTGTCGTGTGGAATCATGATGTTCTATTCAGTGACTAGAACCTGACTGAACGCCAAAATCTTCATAAGTGGGTTCCCTCAAACTGTGCGGCTTGTTTCATCAGGTCTGCATTCTACTTTACTTTACTATAGTGCACCAATCGCCTCTCCAACATGGCTTCGTGACTGCTTTATTAAACTTTGAAAAGCCTGAAGCTGCTGGCAAACTGTCATATTTTACACTGTGCCTCAAACCATCTGATGGGTTCCAGAGGTTTAACTGCCTTTCGAATTTCTCTCGTAGTGCCCCGTTTTACTTCACCATGTAAAACGAAAACCCTGTTTTTCCACGAACTGAATCTCAAAATTCCAGCTCTACTTGCCGAGACAAACTTTCAGCATATTCGACAGTACTATAGAGTTCCTGCTGGTGTGGTCAGGGTGCTTTGATCCGGCGGGCTGTGCTGACTGTGACTCCGGCGCTTGCGGGTTCAGCCACGTCAGATTGTCCAAAGGGGAGCAGCGAGATAAACGGCAGATGCGTTCCTTGTGCATGGTGTCAGTGTGTCGTGCTTTTGTTCAATCAGATAGTTGTTTTCGTCTGGTCTGATTTCGTGTGTATGCGTGTTTGGTTGGTCTGTACAATATCTCATGACCATGGCCACGATGTTATCCAGAAAGACTTTCACGTTGTAACATTGATTTCAGATGTTGGTAAGACTTGGCGTTGAACCGGATAGCCTGGAGAAATACGGTTCGGACGGGCGTCCGCGAGTTCGACTAGCATTAATTACGCGGCCGACAACGAAGGCGCGCGGTACGTAAGGGGACCATCGGTGCCACAGCTCGTGGTGACGTGACTAGACGGCGTTGCAATGTGTGCGGCCGCGAATGCGCTTGCCGGTTGGGATTAATAGGTCACTGACTTACTCATAGTGCACCGGCAACAGACAGACGAGTACGTTAGGCTCAGGTAGGTCATATCAATCAATCCATCCTATTTCTATCGATGTTTACATCAACCAGGGTCTTGGTCATAGGACGATTAATCTTGTCCTCTTTTCAGAAACTTGGATGTTTGTGGTTTTCCCCTACCTAATCTGTTCTTCAGCCTTGTTGGTGCACCGTATGGTGAATGGTCTATCTGTTCTTTTCTTAGTCCAATCGGAATTTAGTTTTTCATCTTTTCTATAATGTACCAACACGCACTCCCATATCGAAATGTTTCTTGCATTACACTTTTTTTCTCAGCTCAGATCTTGTCATTGCAGTCCCTATCTTTCCGTTTATTCTCCGAGAGATAAGGGTTTCTTTTTCCTGCTGACCAATCAATCGGCTAACCAGCAATGGCCGGCTGCACACAAAGGCTTATTCCTTCGGGTTTACACTGGATAGGTGGTGTGTAGGTGGAACCGCGAGTGGTGTAGCGCAAGCCACCTGTCGTGATGGTTAAGTGTGGGCCTTTTTTTGCTTCGGTCACTGTGATTGGCTAATCCGAAGCGGATACCGCCAACGGAAAAAAAAGTAGTGAGCTTGTATCAATCAGGAGTAACGACAAGCGATGAGATGGTCACGCACGTGAATGATGTACGGAAAATGGTTAGATTTGACTCGATTTTCCAGGGATGTATCTGATGAAGAAATATGATCACAACCCTTACCCCTACTAATAAATGGAACAGGGCTCGGGTTCAGTGGCTTTTGTGGTTTCAACCTGAAGAAAAGTATTGATTGTGGAGTCATTAACTGAAGCTAATAGAACCACCATCCCTCCTTGTGAAGCGATCAGGTAATTCGAGCATCATTTAGTGAACAGCTGCATAGGAAAATCTAGCCGAACCTAGAATGAGACCAAGGAACGACGGCCAACATGGCTACCTCAGAAAGCGCGTCCCGAGTCCAAATTCCAGCAGAAGAATGCGCTATATACACGAGCCCTGACTAGAACTACACCCGAATACTGCGCTTCGCATCGCGAGGGACTATCTGTAAAACATGTGGAAATGGGAGAGCTGCGACCAACTACGTGTTGTTCAACTCACATTAAACAAAATACCCATTATCTACCAGAACATGTTACTTTAAATCGTGTTTTTCTAAAGTCTTGTTAGCTACACATCATTAACATGGAGTAAGCTAATTAGCAGAAGCTGTAAGGTGCCACTACAATTTACTCAACTTTTGGGTTAGCAGGCATACAGTTAGAAGTTGGCTGCTGGTAACAGTATAACCTGAAAGATCCGTCAGGAACTTGAGGTATTTAAAAAGAGGTTTAAAAAAGCGGTCAAGCATCCGAGAGCCTCGATTAGTAGTGCTAACACATTCTGAATGAAAGACGCTGATCAACCTCGAGGATCCAATTGTTCAAAACTGGCAAATAGGACTATGACAGATCCACTTAAAAGTGTTGACGTGTTCCGAACGGGAAAAGATTTATACTACGAAACAAAGTATTAACGCGACTGACTGGCAGCGTTGACATTCGTACTTTTGAATTGTAAGCCGCCAATTCCGCGTCCAGCTCTTCTTTAGTGACCGGTGCCCTTCGACTACGTCCACGCCCGCGACCGCCTGGGCGACCCCCAGATATTCCACGGCCACGGGGAACAGAAAAACGCCGCCCACCACCAGCACGCATACTAGCCCGAATACGAGGTCCATCACTTGCAGTGGGTCCTAGAGACAAGAGAGTGACAGTGTACGGTAACAAAGGAACATACATGCATGCACAGACAAGAAATAAGTAATCGACGAAAAGCAGAACGATCAGAAGCAGCACTAGACCATTTGCATTACGCCATTTATGGTTAGCAAGATATCTGGAGCGGCGCAAGTGGAACAGATAATGTCGTTCTTAGAGTAAAAATAACAAAAGAGAGACTACCAATATTGTGTTGCATTCACTTTTGCTTGGGCAGCACGCAGAAGCAACTTGAGTATGGAATGCAAATGAGGAGTCAGTTGACAGTCGATAAGAGCAAAATAAAAACAGAACGGTAAAATGCTCACTGAACGCCAAAATGTTATACTAGAGTCACGTAAGTTACTTCATAGATTGAAGGGTACTGTTGTAGGCAGTTGTGCAAAACCCACTGGGTCCATGTCGAACCAAACCACAAGCGTCAAAGGTACACTAAACAGTTTTTTCGATAGTGTAAATTTGGATACTTATGTCTAGCTCATCTGGAGTGGCATTAGAAATGAATTTACGGTAAGAGAGCCTACATACAACCGAATCAATGAACTGGAACGGCAGATCTTTTACAAGACCATGGGTTGTTGAAAAAAGCTCGATGGTTGTGTAGTTACCAACGCTGATATTTCGGTGGCTTCAATATCCATTTTGATCCCAGCGTTTTCCTTGTTAGCCTGTGTATGCACCGCAAACTAATTCTCAATATAAATTCGAGATAAAAATGGAAATGTTGATCAGTGCAGCCGAACAGAAGCGTGAATCAACTTGGAAAACGGAGAACGAGCCAACAATCCGACTCCAAGTAACACTGAAAAACAGTCTACTGAGTAGACTAACGTCAGCAACTTCGGTCACGAGGTTCGAAAGGTGTAACAGATAAAAGGTTGGCGGTAAACAATTCTGCAGGTGCATGACAACGAACACAAATCCCAGTTTGTTCTTTCGATCCTTTTGACGTCTAACTGGATGTGAGTATATACGTCCGTAGATTTATAGTCACCTCAGCTTACTTTGAAACGACAAACAGTACAATGTAGCGCGTACTGGAAAAAGGTGCAAGACACTTTGAGTACCCTTGCTAACCCGACGTAATTTTTCAGCCTTCTCTTTACAGGAACTTATGCCAAACAGTAAGCTGGCTGATCAAATATGGCGTCGGACAAAGTCGCGCCTAGAGTTTGAACAGCAAATCACAGTGGCTCATTTACGTTTTCGGTTGTTACACTGCAAAGCACACAGTACTGAATGGAGCCCTGTCACCTATAACCAACAGCTATGTGGCTTATCTGAGACCAGGCCTGAAGAGCGTCAAGTATAGCAGTGAGGCGCATTATATTTGAAACTAGCGCTGACTAAAAATAGCTTACGCTCAGCGCACAGCTGCAACAATTGCCCGCCATTATTTGAGCGATGTGATCCCATTTCAGACTTGCCACCTAAGCAAGACTCGACTTCACCAAAGCGGCCGGTTGGGCGCCCACATCTCCGGCCAGAACGACCATACAGGAACCATGCTCTCCCTACTTCTGGACCAACCAAAAATGAGCCTCTATGTCAACAACTCGAAAGAAATAAGGAGCGTCCCACGTACACAACTCCCAGACCCTGAGCAACCCCGTCCAGAAACTTATGAGTAAGCGGAACGGCAGACAACGACGTGAACCTTGCACAACGTGCCCAGAGTGCTCCAGCCCAAGTCCCACCAAGACATGTAGAAATGGCGATTCATGAGTTAAATTCTGTGGACTTCAAGCAGTTGCCGTTGCCAAACTGCCAGCTAGAATCTCGCGTTCCAGTGGTGGTGCGAATCCAAGGCACGAGCACTTCTCAGTCAAGTCAAGGCTGCAAATTCGCGCGGTACAACTTTATTCTACTTGATATATCTGAAAGCAAAGCCGCATCGTTGTCGCGGACAGAAGCAGACGATTGTAACCACCGAGATAAAGTATGCGAGCATCTGGAACTACAAACAAGCGGATGACCTGTATTCTGCGGGCTACGTAAGCCTAATCAGCATACGCGTCAAGAGCCCATCCGAATCAGCCTTGATGTAGATGTTACTAGCTGCATGCCAGCCAAAATCGAGTAGCACTCAAATAAAAGCTAAATCTGATTTCCCGTGGGGCATCAGGGAAGCACATTGAGAAGACAACCGAGAGCAGGGACTTACCAGCTACGACTTCACCTGCAGCTTGACTGTATATGGAGTGCCGGAACTACAGAGCACCTACACGTTACTCGTACGTAAGCATGACATCAGTCGGCGGAAATATATTGGTAGGAAACTAAATCTGTGTGAAGGGATGTACACCTTGGTTTATTAGGCGCCTCCCGAGGCCTTATCCATTTCAGATCCATTCCCGAACAGAGGTTACTGAGTCACGTTTCTAAATGGAAACACGTAGCCAAACTTCAGAGATCGTATTTCAAAAAAGTAACCTTGCTTCCGAGCTACGACCCTACTATGACCAACCTAGGTCGGAAAGCATAGTTGTTTGTACAGAGGTACCTTTAAGGTTAGTTCACGTGATACGTTACCTAGTTGAGCAGTATGAGGGCTCACACATCAATAAAGGAGGTGCAGCAGCACTCTTATAGGTTTACCTCAACTCAAACCCCCCACACCTCACATATCACTACTGATGTGGTTAAAAAAAACTTTCAGCAGCCGGTCCTGCTCGAGTCAGCTAAGACAGAGACACGAAGCACGCTGAATCACTGACTGCCGCAGGAAGAGGGGACATGTACACTTATCCGGTTGGTGGTGTGTTCACAAACGTCGTTATTGCGTATTAAGATTCAGGAGCTGAATCAACTAGCACAATCCAAGGCGCCCAAAGCAATAGGCGCTGTAGAGATTTGCCTCAATAGACATTCAACGAGGAGCAGGATATCTCCAGATACACTCTGCTACGAGAAGATGGCATACCGGGTAAGGGCGGTGGCGTTGATGTTCACACCATCACAAACGTACGTGCTTCGTTGACTTCGAACGCCACTCTACTGGCGCTCGACGGATCTTTGTAGCCCTAGATTCCTCCAACTCAACGACTGGAACCATCTACAGAGTGGAACGAGGCGGTGCACAGTGCGATTCGACGAAGGGAAATCACTGGAGGTCTGGTTATCATAACTGGAGATTTTGCTGATGGCCTGTCTTCTGGTTCTGATACTGCAGAATGGTACAACCACGTGTTACAAGTTGGTCTTATTAAGAACGTAAACCAACAAACAAGATGGCAGGAGGAACACAAAACATCCCGACCGGACCCTGCACTGATCAACGAACCTTTCAGGGCTGATCCAGATGGAGCAGGTGCTTCCATTGGTGCGAGTGGTCACATAACGATCTCCTTTCGCCTTACCTTACCCAGAAAGGATAAATCCCAAGAAGCTGACTTTGGTGATATGGAGTACATCCGCGAGGCCAGTTAGTCGTCAATAATTGACTCTAGCTGGGAGAAGCTGCAGTCACACTTCTTCACTGTGACTGCTGCGAACGTACGACTCCACCTCACTCAAGTCGCCTATCGCAGTCCTGGATGAGGTCAATAACTAAGAGGCTCATACGGGAAAGGAAATCTCGATGGCACACCTTTCCATTTACGTAAAACGAAACCCCGCGCCGAGCGTACCAAAGCCTTCGCAAGAGGTGTGCAACCGTTGAGGTTTGACCACCGAGACCATCTACTCAGTTTAACACGCTCCTTCGTCGACGACCCCAAGAAATTCCTCGGTCACATGGCTAAATCTAGAGTTGTATCGAATCTCAACGATTTCAACGGGCTTTCGACGTGCAACTCTGAGATTGTAGATACTCTGTCCGCTGCTTGGTGCCGTATTTGGTGGCCGTCTGAAGGAGAAATTCATGTGTATTAGTAAATAAATCATTGGTTAAGCCACGAGTTTCACGGTTTCACAACGTTTCGACCCTCGCGGATAGCCCTTATCAAGCGCTATCAAGTCCGACTATTACAGATTCGAAGGGATATCCGGCAATCAGACGATCATTTGGAATCCTTACTACCTCTCGATACACTTTTAGCGATTCGAGATGCTAAGATAGCTAGCTCTCCATCAGAACAGAAAACGTTTGACAACCTCCTTTCACTGGTTAAATAAAGAAGCGACTGTTCAACACCAGGCAAACGAGACACCACTATCCAACCCGTAATAAACCTGTCAGATCGTGCACTGTCAGAGGCCGAAAATAAACTCTTGAACAAGGGGTTGAATTTCATTGTCAGCCCTAGACCTCTAAATACATTAGAAGTGATTCTGGCAGTGGATGAGCAACTGCAGTTGTTGCCAATCGATGACGTGAACAGAGCCTGGGCACAGATCGCCAGGATCATTAAAAATCAGAAATCCCAATCAAGTAACCTGAGTACCAAGGAGCGAGATGCACTCAAAAAGTTGCGGTATGTTCAGTCAATAAGTATCAGGAAAGCAGACAAAAGGAATCATCCTGAACAAAGCAGATTATGAACGCAACGCAGATGACCACACTTCATATGGTCCGTACATCATGATTTCGGTAGAGAAACAGCGCTCCACCTTGAACAAATCAAAAGCTTCAACGGGAACTTTGCTCCGAAAGATGAAATTCAGCCTGGGTAAGTCGCTCTGGTTTACCCTATATCCAAAAATAGCATTAGCTTCGAGGTTTTACGGTTTACCAAAAACACAAACCTGGGATACCACTGCGGCCAATTGTTGAGTATACAGGAACCCCAGCATATGCCCTAGCCAACTTTGTCTCGTGTTTGTAAACCTCAAAAACAGCGCACAGACCACTCTGTTCGGATTTCCACACAACTGGTTACCAAGCTGGAGGAACTTAGCTTAAGCCCGGATGAATGTCTGGTCAGCCTTGATATTGTTTCGTTGTTCACCTGGATCCTAGTGGGGGGAAGGTCTGGAAGAGATTCGCCAGCTTCTTGGAGATGCCAGCTTATCAATTGGTGAGGTTATAGAAGTTACGGAGCATTGCTTACGGTCTACCATCTTTACGTTCAAGGGGTCTTCTATCAGCAAACAGGAGTAGCGATGGGCTCACCGATCTCTCCCACGGTTGTTAACTTGTTCATGCTGTCCAGCTTTCCTGATCCACCTAGAATTTGATGGAGGTATATCGACGATACGTTGGTGGTGATACGTAGAGAAATGCACGGAGCACAATCCTCTCATCAGCCCATCAAATTTACAGTTGACCGCAAATCAGTGGGCCATGCGCTGAGTTTCCTAGACTGCAGAATACGCAGAAGAGCGCCCGACAAACTGAACACAGGTGTGCAAAGAAAGGACATCCATTCTAATCGGTACCTTTGATTTAGCTCACAATACCCTCATGTGCACTGAGAAAGCAGTCGCATCCAGTTTATTTCACAGAGTGCTGTTACTAACCAGTTCCGAGGACGAGCTCTCGAAATATACAAGACTGTAAAATCGACACTGAAAGCTGACGGTTACTGTGACAAGATTCTACGCCCAAATCAGGAGACACATTGCAACAAGACCAACGAGCAGAGGAACTGGCTATCGACTATTGTTATTCCATGCAGAAGGAATACATCGCAGAATCCTATAGGGGTCCTCAATCAGTACGATATCAGTGTGACACATAAAGCCACCGTGTTAAGGAATAAGCTAGTTCACTTAAAAGACAAACGAACAGTTCTGTAGCATTCAAATTGTCTACCGAATTAAATGTAAAGTTTGCCAAGCTCCGTGCATTGGACAGGCCGCCTGACAGCTGAAAATACGCACTAAAAACATGTCAGGCATAGTAAGAAGCCCTCGATCGATGCTGCAGAGTAGAACATGATTCATCCATTGCTGCGCATGCGATCCCTAACCAAAATCAAGCTGACTTCGACCATCTCACTGTGCCAAAAGGTGGTTTCTGTAACCACAAAGAACGTCTACTGGCAGTTTTGCTGATCGCTAGTACACTACAGGTGGTGAATCGCCCCGATGGCCTGGAACTGCCCGTTGTTTGGTAGGATTTACTGGGTGGACAACAGTGACACCACGTAGGAAACGGTACGCGGCATCCCTGTTACCAACCCCATCCTAGTCTATACGCATGTAGATCAATCGCACACATGCACACACAAACACAGACAATATCTATCCTTGTTTGCACCTGGGGTCGTCACATGGTGACCTTACGTGAGCTGTGAACCCATACATTCTATTGGCAGCCTGTCCACAAACCGCATGTTAAACATACAAACACGTGCTAGTTGATGACTATCTCATTTGAAGCCTGCACAATATGGACTTTCTGATTTAAATCGCTTGATAAAGGCTCTCCGAGAGGGTCGAAACGTTGCGAAACCGATAACCTGGTTTTTAACTCGTTGTGGCCTAACCAAGGATTTACTTAATAGAGCATCAGCACAATGCAAAAATATGTTTCTGCATATCTGTTTTGCTTGAGGTTCGGATGTACCAAACACATGCGTATGTGGAATAGTGATGCCGGACTTCAGTAGCATCAACGTACGAAGCAACCTACTACACTGAGGGCAGATAAACCACCGGGCCTGGACGAAATACCACCATCACTGTTGAAGGGGTGACAGATGTTCTGGTGGAACCGCTAGCCCATCTGCTCCTACACTCCCATTCTACTAGCCAAGTTCCGGAGCTACAGAAAAAGGGCTTTATCCCGCTAACATACTAAGGTAATAAACGTACTAACGCTGGTAACTTCCGCCCGGTAGTTCTATTATCACGCCTCTGAAGTGATGGACAGCATTCTGGACGAGTGTATACGGAAGTACCTGGCTGCACACAGCCCAACGCCGAAACAGCATAGCTACAGAAGCAGTCACACATGCACCACTAGCCTGCTAGCCGCGGGCGCTTCCTTCACATGAGCGGCAGACGAATTTCTCCTAGTGAACGCCGCAGTCTTAGACATTGTTTTTCACATAATCTTAAACTTTATAAGAGTGTTCAACATTGTGAAACACCACATTCTTCCATAGAAACCTCAACTATTGGGTCTAGGAGAGTTGATAAAGCCATGACTAAAACTAACTAGCGAACCGAACACAGACTATACGAGTCGATGGAGAACTGCCAGCACAGCTGCGCGCCCAGACTAGGGTCCCGCGAGGCTTCGTACTAACCCACTTCTAATTAACGATTCCTCCGTTCTCACGTACTCTGGTGAGATGAAAGTACAGCGGGTTTCAAAACCATCAACATACGATGCGATGTCTTCTGGGAGGATCTGGAAACTAGTAAACAGCAGATAACACTGCCGTTTAACACGGCGAAATCTAAAGGCATGCACACTCGACATTACGGCTCTACGGAGTACCGTTCAGGGGAAGCTACGTTATCCGCGATCAGCAGTAACATTCGACATCAGCTGAGTGCGAATATTCCCGTCTTGGCTAAAAAAAGCTAGCGGCCGATTGGCCATGCACTTGAAGAATTCCCAATAACGTTCCGTTCGTCTTTTCAGCACTTCAGTTAAGCCTTTGTTGGAAGTCAATATCCAGGAATCCGATCCGTACTTCAAGAGGGATACACTATGTGATTGTCCAGTGGTGGGCTGCCGAGTGGAAAGTCTGAACACTCTTTCGTGCGAAAAGCGAACGAGCATACTGAATCTGTTTGCACTGAAGTGCAGACGATCGAAGGGCGATCTCAACTTCAAAAATACTGAGGACGTCTGGTCACATCAACAGAACTAGCTGATATCGTCAGCTTCAGGGCAATCGGCACAGACTAGTCATACAACGCAGTCATCTGCAATGCAGGAAACAGTCTTGAAGTTCGCACCTTGCAATTCGCTCCTAGAGGATGTAGTGGCGGCACATTCATTCGGTTCGTTCAAAAAGCTGTTAGATGAACGGCTGCTATCACATCTGTCGGTTATTCGTGAACTAGAATTATCGCGCTGTTCCGACCCTCTATCCTTATATATATATATATATATATATATATATATATATATCATTTAGTCGATCTCACCTTGCCTAGGTTAACATCATAGTATCCCCATTCACCAAGTCGTTCTTGTCACGACTCTCCACTCTCTTAAATACCAACCTAATACTATTTGGTTGTATTCTTGTTAACCACAGAACCGAAGTTCACTCACAAAGTGTTTGACAGCTGGAAATTGCTCCATCAAACACTTCACCTCACATGTACTCACCATTTCAGCAGTTCGCCCGCGTGTGAAAGGGGGGTGGCTACCCAACACCTTTCAGAAATCGGACACGGAACTACAAAACCATACCGGGACATTTGTAGACGGGGTGACAACACATGTGCAAAATTTCCCCCGCAAGAAACCAGACCTTAGAGACAGGACATCATAATTAGCATGTTGGATAAAACGTCGAACAATGCATCTAATGAACTAGTGGCTGAGGCCAACACCAAAATCTGGCTGATGCAGTTGCAATCTAGAATGTGACAACCGCACACTCAAGAAAAAGGTCCAGCGAGGACGCACATCACTGACGGCCGAGTATCACTCATTAGAACAGTGAAACGACCTTCTCGGCTAGCGTTGTGATCAATAAGTACAACCACGAGCAGTAAAAATGACGGAAAGTGTAAGAAATACCTAACGTGATCACTAGAAACCATACGTCACGTAGCTGAATTGACCCAAACCAAGGACCGTAAGGGATTGCGCTAAGTTCATGCGAACAAAAACTTCATCTAGACAGCGCAAGCAGACTGTAGTGCAAACCCCGACCGACTATCACTAGAGGGAATAGTGTTAACAAACCAAAAAGATAGAGGAATACTTTGCAAACTCCCTGGCTTATGACGAGTGAGCGGGACGCCGTTCTCCCCGTACATTCCAGAGGCCAGAGTGGGTATCCACGGCATGGTACACAACGCCAAGCGCTCCACGCGTTACTTTGAGCACATGCTCTTAACTGGTGGGGGAAATATCTCTCACTGTGGCTGAGTAAGCTATAACTGCGATTATGTACACCAATGTGTACAATGTACAAACGAGAAACAAGGCAGCACTTGGCGACCGGACGATCCATGTTTACGAATCTTCCTCCACGTGTGATGTCACCAAACGAGGATCGTCCCTGCCAGGCCGATTGTCGGAATTCACCGGAATCCCACTAACCTGCGCCGACCAGTTGGATTATCATCGGACGACCATCAAGCGGCACGCCATTGTAGTGATTTCGAGCCTTTACAGCGCTCAGCGAGCTCGCAAAGGTGACTTCTGCAGTACCAAGGGATCTCCCGCTTCTGTCATAGTGAATCGTCGCTCTACGTACCGCGCCAAATTCACGGAACAATTCCTAAAGAGATAGTGTGCATGACTAAGCGGGACTCACGTTAATATCATCATTGTTAACACCGAAATCCAAGTTGGAGATGTGAAGTTTGTTCGAGGCAGTAGGAGACCTCAGCCCTCGACCACCTTGGAACATGTCATGCTGCCATTTATCAGGCAAAACACGAACCTAAGGGGATGAGGTATACGAATGTGACCGTACCCCACCACCAGAATTACGGCGGGCAACACCACCGCGACGAACACCCCGCAAAACATTGACGCCACGTCCGCGGCCCCTGCCGCGCCTACGATTCTGTTGTATTATATCATCAAGACTCATATCCATTCCGGTATTTCGACAAATCCCTCGTAGCGGTAGGCTCGGGGCACGGAGTCAAACTGCGCGCGAACGGCCTGTACAAACAAAGATAGTTCGTTTTGGATAGCACGCGCAAACAACATGACTCATTGCTTAGACTACTACTTAGTGAAATTCAGCCTTTTCCGAATTTATTAAGCGGGTCTGCATGGCAATTTATTACGTGGTTATACCCACCTGATGATTTCATCGGCCGGCCAGCGATATAATGTGTAAAATAGTTCCGAAACTCACAGTTGTACCTATGGTGTTAAGGATGCCCGCTTGATGTATGTTGTCCGATCGATTGGCGCGAACCCGAACCACGAAGGTGTCACACACTTTAGGTTTACTCGCTTGTCCACGGCCGGTCACTATCCTCTCTAGACAGTTCGTGTGCACTTGTATAGTTTTTTCTTGGTTTCGTTCACTAACGATGCTTCGCCATTGTACAACAACGTTTTTGCGTCATCTCTGCAGGTTGTTCGAATTGACTAAAAATGACCTTGCAATTTCAATAAAAGTTTTGTGCACGCACGCCTTTCTGCTCGTCTACCTGTGGCGTAGTTGCTTGACGATACTACACGGATCTCATCCATTTTTAGCTCCGTTGTACTCCGAACATCGCCCCAGCACCGACCGCGTTTCAGCCGCTCACAGTAATCCCGGAATATCCTCGCTTCCTGGATACTGGTAATTTGGAATGTTGCTGTGGTGGTCTTCTCGAACCCTTTCTGTGAGCCAAGCTTTTTATTCCTATAACTTGCTAAACCCCCGTAACTGTCCTGTTGCATTCGTTCATTTTTGGTTACTGAACCCGGTGAAAAACGTCTGCATTCAATTATGGTAGTCTGAGACTGTTTTGAACCACTACACCCGTGCCGTTTATAGCATAGCAGAGACCACCTGTGCATAACGATAAATAAATATTTGGTTTCTACTCTCGATGACTTTTTGTTTTTCGCGTCCAATAAGTTCGTATCGGATGAAACCAACTCAGTGCGTCGAGCAATACATTCTCAACTTGACCGGATTAATTCACTTTCATTTAGGTTTTAGTGTATTCGGTTCATCGAAGCATGATGAAGTCGGTTCAGTTTGCCTAGCAGCGAGTTGGTTAACGCAGCTGGAAGCCATATAGCGACCAAATCGGTTTTAATTCACCTCCTCAACTTTCACATCCCGATACGCGAATGGTTAAACTCTCACACGCTCATTGCGGCCTCATTGTTATTGCCTATTCACCATATTAAGCACAGTTATTTATACAGTTTTAGTTTTTCGAGAATATGAAAAACAGCAGTTGTATTTACTGCTTGAAATGACACTTGTAGCAAACCTACTTGTTTATTGCCAACTGCGTTGAAGTTAGAGTTAGCATTTGTACTCTTTCTACTCCCCACATTTTGTATGCGCTTAAACGTTTGTTTGAACGAGTGCGGTTACCGGCATGTCACCGGCGCACTCGAACGTTTCTGCTCCGGTGCCTACTCACTTGACGTTTTGCTGTACTAACGTTTCATCTCGCTCTTCGTAAGCCCTCGTCGATTTTACGTGTAGGCAAAATATTTCTTGTCTACTCATTGCGTTGTTCGTAACTGATTGGCCATAGCCCGTCTGAACTCTACAAATTGGTGAGCCCATTAAGGATATTTATTAGTGTATACCTGAGTTCATTTTTCTTCTCCCCTCACTACTTTTTGGGTGAGTAGATTGTATATATGGTGCACACATATATATAAATTTATATATCCGTTTTCATTCGCTCGGTCGCTATGGTCACTAAAGAGGTCAGGTCCGAATTCTCGTCTTACGTACCGTTGATCACGCTAGATGTTCCCGCTTTTGGGGATCTCGATTCAGAGCTGTGGTTCGCTGTACTAGAAATAGAGTTCGGCAACTGGCGCATAACAAATGACTCGGACAAGTTCTCGCAGCTTATACCGCGTCTTCCCCGAGATATGCTGATCCTGATTAGTGATATCTTACTGAGGTCAACAACCGATCGTTATGAATCCGCTAAGCAGACGATTCTTAGGGAAACACAGTCATCCGATAAAATGCGTTTGGAACAACTGTTCCACTTGGGGGACAAGAAGCCGTCGGTTCTTCTTCGGGAGATGCGACGTGTAGCAGGCAAATCACAGTTGCCTGAGTCGTTTTCGCAAGAGTTGTGGATACAAAAATTGCCTGGGTACACACAAGGGCTACTTTCCGTGTTACCCTCGCGTTCGTTGAGTGACCTAGCGGTTTCGGCCGACGGAACACATGAGCGTTTCCGAGGCACACGGCAGCCAGCGGCCCGGCGGATCATTTGTTGGCCACGGAAGATGCTGAAATAGCAAGCCTGCGAAAAGCTTTGGAATGCCGTGAACGCGACCCTTTAGAAACAAACTCCGAAATAACTCAGTTGCGGCGTGAACTGGCTGATCTTCGTGCTAGCATTCAACGTAATAGGTCACCGTCTAGAATTCCTCCAACGCGCACCCGAACACCGTTCGGACTAAAAACTGGCAGTGTCTGTTGGTATCATAAGACGTATGGCGAAAACGCTGGATGATGACGATTGCTATATAGCCGTCGTGCTGCCGAATGTTTAAGCTAGCAAGCCGGCGCGTTCTAGCGACGACAGCAGCAAGCCAGTCAAACAGCAGTCGCCTTTTCTTTGTGAGGGATTTAACCTCAGAAATACTTTGTTACTCGACACAGGAGCGGAGGTTATTGTCATCCCGCATTCAGTAACGGATGCGCGATCAGAATCCGGCACTACTCTCCGAAATGAGAACGGTACGCCCATTAGAACCTTCGGTCATCGCGTGTTGAATTTAAACTTCGGTCTTAGACGCGATTTTCCCCGGGTTTTTCTTGTGGCCGATATTCCTTTCCCTATCGTTGGTATCGACTTTCTCCGACACTTCGATTTACTGGTCGACGCACGTCGATCGTGTCTGATCGATACTTCGAACTGCCGGCTGTGACAACCGACGTCGCGCATCACATTGTCACACGAGGACCGCCAGTTCGAAGTCTTTCACGCCGCTTGGCTTCCGATAAGCTTAAAATTGCCAGAGCAGAATTTGAGCACAAGCTCCAACTCGGCATTATCCGTCCGTCCAATAGTCCATGGGCTTCGCCATTGCACATGGTGCTTGAAAAGGCTGATAACGACTGGCGCCCGTGTGGCGACTATCGAGCGTTGAACAACGTGACCACCCCCGATAGGTATCCAATTCCCCACACTCAGGACTTGACGGTGAACCTGTTGGGGAAACAGATATCCACAAAACCCGACCTGGTGTGCGCTTACAAAAAGATTCCTATGGCCACCGAAGACGTCCCAAAGACAGCGGTCATAACGCCGTTCGGAATTTTCGAATTCTTGAGCATGCCGTTTGGTCTGGGCAACGCCGCTCAGACTTTCCAACGTTTTATTCACTACGTGTGTCGTGGACCGGACGGTATTTATCCGTACTCAGATAATAAGTCAGATAACTCAGATAAGTCAGATAATAAGTCCTACATAACGATGTCATGTGAGCTTTAGATGTCACGCACATTTCACGCGGCCCTCCAAACGGTCGACTCAATTCTCCGTTTGCCCGAATAAATCTCGAGTGCATAGTAAAATACCACAACAAACAGTAGAAAGGGTTATATATTCCAATAATCATAGCAAAAATAATAATATCGAACGAGGTCTTTGTCAAAAATTCCCCATACATATTGCCTGTCATAGTAAATGTTATAACCCCACATTTTCTCAGCTAACGTGTAGAATTACATTCTCCATCCCGATTTTCATATTAACCATTGAGCGAGGAAATTTTTCCACGACGGGTGAACGAACGGAACTTCGTCTAAGCTGAACGGTCCACGAGAGGTTCAACTTTGTGACTTTTTCGAGCAATCGACGAAACGCTGCGTTGGAATCTGCCCATTTGTTCGCTTGATTCTGGGATTTTCCGCCATGCCTCGCCAAAGCCGATCTATCTTGACGATTTTCGGACGCCAATTTCATTCCCCAACAGCAAAAAATTCCGAAGACGCGTTTGGACATCCTCCCGGAGTTACCTTGAAATATTTGAAAAATCGCCCATCCCACAACCCTGTAAACAGTGAATTAGTGTAACATCCCATTTTTGAGACCAAATCGGTGAAATGAGCGAACTATCTTTTTCTCTGTTGCGTGCGTGAAAGTTCCATAAACTACGGTCATTTTCGTTTTGACTACGTCCTTCTTGCAACAGACTTCACGTATGTGCTACTGTTTAATTATTCGTTTTAGTATGGTTTGTAAATATCCACAGTGATCGCGCATAACCAAGCGTGCTTCTGACATATGCGTTGAGAAATATATATTATTATATCGCATCATGGGGTGACCATACACCTAGCTAAATGCTCTCTCGGAGCGTCCTGTGTAGCCTTCCTAGGTCACAGTATATCCGCGAGCGGGACAGAACCTCTCCCCGACAAAGTGCAGGCAATAGTGAACTACCCGGAGCCCAAATCGTTCAAGCAACTTCACCGTTTTGATGGTTTCGTGAATTTTTACCGTCGTTTTATACCTAACTGTGCCCGTCTAATGCAACAGCTCAGCGAGCTACTCAGAGGTAAAGCACGTTCATTCCAATTCCCGACGGCCTCAAAAATGGCCTTCATTAATTTTAAGAGGACTATCGCCAATATAGCATCGCTGTCGCTTCATCATCCGTCTGCTCCCTTGGCACTAAGCATGGATGCATCAGACGTGGTTGTAGGGGCTGTTCTACAGCAGCAACTCGGTGTCCACTGGTGCCCACTGGCCCTTTTCTCTAAATGGTTACAACCAACTGAGTCGAGCTATAGTGCTTTTGGGAAAGAGCTGTTAGCGGTATATCTCGGCATCCGCCATTTTCGACATGTCCTTGAAGGCAGGGACTTTTTCGTATTCACAGACCATAAGCCGCTAACGTACGCGTTACGCTCGAAAACGGACAGGTATTCCCCCAGAGAGACCAGACACCTGGATTATATCGCTCAGTTCACGACCGATATTCGTCATATTTCAGGTAATGGGAACCCAGTCGTCAATGCTCCCTTGCGCATTAATGCTACACTGAGCACGACAGAAAGCTCAGTAGAGCTAGCGGCGATCGCAGCCGCACAGGACAACGATCCGAAGATAGAACAACTCCGCCGGTCTAGTTCCCTTATGTTAGAAAGTGTTCCCATGGATTCCTCCGGAGGTATGATTATTTGTGACACTTCACACGGCATCCCTTGTCCGGTTATTTCACCGGCCTTCCGCCGCCGAATTTTCTATACGTTGCACAACATTTCTCACCCGGGCATACGTTCAACCGTCAGAATTGTTGCTTCTCCTGGCGCAACGTCAATCGCTACGCCCGCACATGGGCGAAAGCTTGCATACACTGCCAGCGGTCTTAGGTGCATCGTCACACGCGTACCCCAACGGGAAATTTTGCAGCCCCCGATGAGCGTTTCTATCATGTGCATGTCGA
>QNGE01002666.1:0-26885 GCA_008508345.1 Paragonimus westermani
TTTTGAGGTCTACTTTCGTGATATCTACTACACTTTGTGCATTATATATCACGAATATATATATATATGATATAGCGGCAAAAAAGGGATTTGCCACTCTCAGGCTGATTAAGCGTACTTTGTAGTGACCCTATTTGTTTATTGGTAACTGTGTTAAAATTACGATTAACCTTTGCATTTTTCCCCTTCCCGTATTTTTTATACGCTTAAATGCTTGTCTGAGTGGGCATGGTCACCGGCATGTCACCCGTGCACTCGAAATTTCGGCTCCATGGACTGCTCGTTTGACGTTTCGTTGTACTAACGTTTCATCTTGCTCTTCGCTCGCTCTTGTTGACTCCGCGTGCCGGCAATATATTCTTTGTCTACTCGTTGTGTTGTTAGTAACTGACTGGCCATAGCCCGTTTGAACTCTACAACTTCCCCCCAAGTTTCGAACGCTTTACGGGGTTTATGTAAGACCGTTCCTAGAGTATTCAAATCAGGTCGTGTATACCGGCCCGAAGAAAGACATATTAGCTGTTGATCGTGTCCAGCGACTATATTAATTAATACTTTGATATTCGCATTCATCTGCACCTTTTCGATTATTTTAGTTTCTCACCTACTTTTGTTTTAGTCAAGCTATCCATTTTGTAACATCCGTACCGGGACTAAGATCTCAACTTCCTACGTGCCTCGCTAGCTTGAGGTGTCTTTCCGTACGCTCTATTTTCCAAGGTCGATAATAATACACGAGGGTCAACACGCTGAGTCTTGAATTTCGAAGACTCCACACTGATTTACTACTCACATACATCTTCTTTAGAATAGATCTCGTAGGACATTTCTTCACTGTAGCGAATGACGATCGCCGGCGAGGACATAATAGGAAGCTTCCCAAGCTTCGTCATTGGATCTTTCTTGGACAGCAGTTGTTTTCTTACACGGTTATCAACTACTGGAACAGTCTTCCTTCTGAGGTCGTCAGCAGGGCCTTTAGGAATAGTGTTAAAGCTTTACTTGATTCTCATTTATCTAAAATTTCATTATGCCAGTATTGTTACTCTATTCTTGATATTCACTGCAATTCTCAAAAGAGGTGTCACACCCTATATTCAATGATCGCTTTTCAGAGCAATAGATGCCCGCTGACAGTGAGCAAGGAAAACCGGCTGGATTTGGGAACCTTGGTCACCTACCTTGAACCCGGGTATCAATAGCTGAATCGCTCAGTTTTTATGACAACATGTAGATTCAGCACGTGAGATGCTACTCGCTGTGGGATTATTATACATGGTCCTGGGTTGTCTTTAGGACGTAAACTTACATCCGCTGGTCCATAGTAAGATTTTACTAAGCGTTCAATAAGTTAACCCAAAGATCATGCATATTGCTTGGGTAGGTTAAAAATAAATTACTACTTCACTGGCTGCCGTCTGCGCTATTTCGTAAGGTGTTTTTGGGAACACCAAATATGAACAGGATTCCAGCTACTGATAACCCCATAGGAGATAAAATTTTGCATGAAGAAAGGCCGGGATCGAGACCTATGGAGCTCTTCGTCGTGGCCTCTTCGACTGTTCTCACCTACTGGGGTAGAGAATTGCTGCACGAATCTTGCGCTAAAGAAGTATATAAGGATTAACTCACCGCGGAGTCTTCGAACTTCAAGTGGGTAAAGATCGAGAATTTTGACGCGAGACTCGTGGGAGACAGGTCGCAAGCCAGTGACAATTTTCGTGGCTACTCGCTGGACACGTTCGACGGCGAATATATTCTTATTCGAACCGGCGTAAACGACTTGGTTAGCACACTGGAGTAGTGGTTTTATATAGACTTTGTAAAACGTTTGAAAGGCATACATGTCTATGCATGGAAAGTATCTTTTTCACCCTGAGTCAAAAATCTCTTTCTGGCGGCGATTTGGTGGTGATATGAGAAGTATAGACCAATTCCTAGTTCCTTTTTAGGGTCGACTTTCAAGATATCTATACACCTTGTGCACTGTATATCACGAGTAAGTTACCGGAGTCTCCTTCGAGCGACATGTGTACACACTTGCTGTCGCTTGAAGGGAGACTCCAGTCATCTGACCCGCACCTAATACGGTCAAGGTCAATCTACAATGCGCTAAGATCACATGTATCTCGGATTATTAAATCATCAGTGTTGTATGCGCGTCGAAGCCGCCTGTGTGCCTCACACTCGTGAATTCTATTTGGCCCCGCCTCCAGAGACCAACGGCTCACTCGCACACACACTTACAATGACGCTCCTTTTTGTAAGTTCGACAATACAATATGTACTTCTACTTATTCACGTGTTCTCATCACGGTTGTTTTTGTCTGTATGTCTTACTGCTGATTTAACCCTAATAGATATACAAAATCACCATAGATGTGGGCGTTGCTAGAAATAAGCTCGTGGATGTCATTGTTGTATATCAGAATCAATAGTGGGTCTAGTACGGATCCTTGAGGAACTCCTGCGGAAACCAGGGAATGAGATAAAAGGCCCGGACGAGTTTTCACTCTGAAAATCCTATTACGTAGAAAGGTCTTATTCCAGCAGATCGCCAGTGCATCTATGAATTCATGTTGCTTCTCCTGGACCTCTCTTATTGTCAGTTCACCTAACCTAATCGACTACGCTAGATTCCATCGCATCTTCGACGTCAGTCTATTGCAACTGTTAATGGTGCGGTTGGTAAGTAAATTGGATCAATCTGATCGGTTGTAAACGGTGTCTAACTTCTGTGAACTTCTGTGAACCAGAATTCCCCACTACCCACCCATAATGAAGATATCGCTCGGACTATTTAATCCTTCTTGTGACTGCATCTTTGTAGTGGTGTTATCAGTTGAATCTAACAGATCAGTTACTATGTCTTCTATCACGACGATCTCGCAACTTGAACGTTACTGACAAGCCAGTGTGTCTGAGGTTTTACATGTGATGATTCAGTCGTGCCTCATTTAAGGTCGGTGGCGCGGTGTTCAGCATGGTTGTCTAATAAAACCTTGACCGGTGTTCCTGTCTCGGCTGTAAAAACAGTATATATTAATGACTTGTTTCAACTGGAGTGAACCCCGAGTACAGTGCTTCTTTTGGAAAGAGGCTGATTGAAAATTTCATGGGAATGCGACAGCTGCAACCAACTGCAAGCTGCGTTCACTCCACGGTTCCACATTATGTCCGTTCAATAGAGTACAGATGCTCTAACTTTTCCAAACCAAAGGATCCTTCAAAATGCGGAATGTACCTGTGCGACAACTCAGATCTAGCTGTCGACCATCCTTCCACTCTCATTACCTGAAGATTGCTTTATATGGTTTGGTTGTGCCGGCTCTAGATAGGGGTTAAATATTCACGCCTCCACGTCACACATCAGATAAAGTCTAACGTACAACTTCAGTGCAAATAACTGTGCTTACACATCTGTTTATCAGTTTGCAGCCATTTTGCTTAATATATAAAACGTAGAAAAGCCTTGACGTCCATTACTTTTGGCTTAGGATATGAATCTCTGTTAACCGTAAGCCATCATCTCAACTATTTCAAAAGAGAGAACTTCAGAAGTGCAGTTTACTACATATCGATCGTATCAGAACTGTATGGTGAGTGGTTTAGTGCAATACCCCTGTGTTAGCAAGGTTTAATAACTTGTTGGAGGAGTTGGATGTCAATACGCAAAACCAGCTATGCTCTTCAAAGTTTTCACATACAATGTTTTTCCATGTCCCCATCTGTCAAGAATAAAACGAGTGAAGAATAGTTGCGAATAGAAAAATAGCTCGCGACAACCACCTAGGATGAATTGATCGTGCAAATCGCCTCGTACTTATGGCCTCATGCCAAAATACGGCAGGTTTGAGCAGTGGGAACTTTGTGCATCGCTTCTTTGCTAAGGAATGAATCACACTGATCAGCACATTGAATGCTAGTAGCTATGTCCGGACAGCCGGCCGATGATCTTCTGTTCTAGAAAGTCACTAAAACCCAACTACCGGTTAAGTTTACGTCATTGTTATACAAGGATAACAAGGACTCAGTTATCTCTTGGACGACTCACATATCTACTTGTTCGAGGTATTTAGTATCTCGTGTGTGCATAGCAAGTAGAGGGAGGAGGTGAACCGAAAACGGTTTTGCCATTAATGTGATCAGGTACAGGACACAACCAACTGGAAAGACGGTCACGGGGTGAGGTAAAACAACTGTCATCACGACAAACTGCTATTTGCTCCGCTCAAAATGACATGCATCTACATCTACAACAAATACTTTCTTTCTACGGTGGATGAAGTTGGATTTTTCCCGAGGTCATTAATAGGTGAAAGAACTCGAAGCAACAGCGATAAAAATAACTGACACAGAATTGAGGTAAACACAAGTTCCCACAACAGTTCATGGTAAAGCCGACTTCGATGTTCCCAAAACCCTGAACTCCCTGCAACGTGAGAGTTGCCTTATTGACACTGCCGTAGCTAATCATGTTACTGGCTGTATGCAAATCTAACTCAATCCAATAACGTCCATTTTCGTGCAATCGAGGCCGCTGACGTAACCATGAAGGAGATCGGACGAGAAGTAGTCGCAGATAAGCTTATGAACTACGAGTTTCAGAAGTACCTCAGCCAATATGATATGCATTTATTACCACAAAAGGAAGCTGCAGATGTATTACCGTTACCATTAGCTCAAATGCACAAATTTTTGACGAAAGCACAATGTGAAATTCCTCCAAACATTCATTGTTTTCTAATCTTTTTGTTCAAAGTGTATTTCTTTTTTCTTACGACATCCACCGTATGTGAATCCAAGCCCACATTCGACGTTTCCATTTTCTATATACTTCCAATATACCAAAGGAACATTTTCTGCGGCTAGAACACTTCCAGTCTGATTCGACTTAATCTCATTCAGCACAGCAATGAACAGCTAACTACTTTTTTTGCTAATTCAGCAGTGCACGCTGACAAGCTGAACATGTCGTTTAACTGCATCAGGGCTTACGCATACCCACTAAATTCAGACCGTAAATCATTCAAATTTGTGGCTAATATTTCGGATTGTTCGTGTGTACGTTTCATAAATGAAAGGTTTTCCAGAGGATTACTTTCGATGTGTGAACACTAAACGGAACACAGAGTGGACTAGTTTTTACAGAAGTTGAAGTCCCCCACAAAATATTTTAAGTTCCGTGTTGTTACCGCGGTGAAAAGAGAAGGAAAAAATGAACGAAAAACGGCCAGGTTTCCCGGAGGAGAAGAGTCCACAAGTTTGCTGACACAGACTTATTACTGATTGTTACACAATGCGAGTCAAAGGATGGTTGCAACCAGCAGTGTGGGTGATTGTGGACCACCCAGCCGGGTAGACGTCACTTATCAACCTCGTTCGGTGGGGTTGGCAAGACCTTCACGACCAATGGCCACGCTTTCGCTTGTCTGCCTTGTTTCTTCCAGCTATTAGTTGCCACAATGAACAACACACAGTGAGGTAGGTCCACCGCCAGCATGCAAAATATACTCTCAGCCAACAAAGACTATTCATTTTCATCTCGATCACCGGTCAGAAACTCGCACATTTTTGAGAGTTGTGTCAACGGGCCGTCAGGTTGCTCGCTAAGTCAACCCGTTTGATACACGTCAACTTGTAGCCGATAAACGGGTATGCATTGTCTACTAAAAACTCATAACACCTTTTCCCTGAAGACCAGTCAAAACCTAATCCTAACAACCACTGAACTAAATGAACGGGACATGGTTTTGAAACAAACCGTATATTTCCAGTAATGTTTGGGAATATGATGAGTAGTTGGTTCTTTCCTAATTTGGGACCAAAAACCATAACCAAGAGAAGAAAGAAAAGAAACGTTGGCCGGGTCCCTCTCCTCCCTCACCCAGCGGCAATCTATAGCGTGCCAAGCGCAAAGTATGTCAAACCATGAAGTGCGGTGAACAACGCTCGAAAAGGTCCAGGTTAAGCGATCTTGAAGAATGGAATAGCAGATGAGTCTTTGAGTAAGTGGCAGACATTCCCTGTGTGCAGTTAGTTGCATGACTGAAGAGAGTGGCACTGAGTTTGCATCAGGCCTCCTATAGCAGGCGTAAACGGAATCATGCGTACAGGGCAGACAAGCAAAGAAACGCGGTTGCAGCCGGGACCCGTACAGAAACCATACGATCGCTGGCCATTACACTTCTACATCTAGAACCGTGCCTATTCTTCACATTAATTAAACTAGGTAACCAAGTAACTGACAACGACTTTTGTTACGATTTGACCGGGAAAATGAGCTGTAATCAAAACATGACGAAAAGCAGGATCAGTTAGTTAGTAAACGACCGGAAATTTTTGTTGTGACATTGGACGTTCGAACAAACTAGAGGGTGGAGACATAAACTCGAATAATATCAATAATGCCAACGATCGAAATGAATGGCAAGGTGGTTGAAATACGTGACAAACGAGGTGTGTCTCTACAGAAGTCTCCACACCCCCCGAAAGAACTCCTCACCCGTGAAAGTATTCGACAAAGCAAACTGAAACGGGCAGTTAGAGACGTTGAAGTTACCGTGGGGAAGGAGGGGTCATATTCATTCATGATTAATTACGTATGTCATGTTGAAGAATGTTAGTACTGATAAAAAGGGGTCAGTCTGCTTGCAATATCCGGAAATGCCCATGCTTCCGTAAATTGGTGCTCTTGAAGCGAACTACTTAACCCACCAAAACTTCAGGAGAAGATGAGAGGTAGGCTTTCCTCACTAGTACAATGACAGACGGCAGTGTGCTCTTCCACCACCGTGACCTTCACGCAATCTGCAAGGTAAAAAAACAAGTGCCTGGCGAGTAAAAACGATATACGGTCTCACCATTTAACTTTCCAGGGACAGATGTATAGCACGTACTACCGTACAAAATGTGTCTTGCTGATGACGCCTTACTGTCACTTGCAGCTCGGTTGTTTGTTTGCAATGTGTAGGCACCTTGATGCTGAATGTTTGAATACAGACGTAATTACTTTCAATGGTTATGTCCCTTCCCGTTCCTTTCATTTTTCCCTCTCTCTTTGCTTTTTCTTCATGGTTGTGTGGCAGTTAAGCATTAGTGTGGACCACTGATGTATTGCTGTCTATGATGATGATGATTTCCCTTGTTACTGTTTGTATATCACTTCTCCCATCTGTGCATTGCCCTTCCTCTCCTATCTCTCATTCTCCTTAGTTAGGATCAAGGCTCTTTTTTTCTGTCCCAGCGGAGCAGCGGCAGTGGGAGGAGGAGTTTATGGGATCATGCATATGGCACACTGAAGGCTCCGACAAAGAACATTTACGGCAGTTACATTAACTGTTAGGTAATTTCCTCCCAGCATGTTTTTAGCACGCTGAGTGCGGAAGCTGGACACTTTGTGGTTTGATCAGTCTTACAGACAATTTAGGTCGTACCGCTAATGTTATGCTACATATTGTTGTTACCAGGCCGTCGAGCTTGTAACAACACGTTTATGACCACTTTACCTTACGGCTGCGTAACGCAGTAACTCAAGATCCGGACTGACAAAAGAAGTGAACGCTTCGACAATCGCGGTTTGTGTCCACCCAGGTGGTTCGGATATCATCGGCGAGTGAGCAGCAAGATATGGAGAAGACAGAGCTGTGAGGGATAGCAAAATAGTGTGTTTCATCGAACCTCCAAACTGTACCTATACAGGGGGTTAATTCATATGTGAATAATGCCACTCCATCACTTTCCACGGCGTGCATTCCTCACGGAATCTACAACACTCTAGCGTTATATACGAACCGGTCAGTTGAGAACCGGACGATTAGAATTGAATGCAGTCACATGTAAAATGAGCTGTGTAGACTAGGCTTGGCTCACAACATAAGGATTACATAATGCAATACACTTGGAACTGGTAGTTTCGTGGAAGACTGCAGCTAATCGGATTTATTGATGTGAATGCTGCCATCGTTCGGTTTAATTGTTCACGAGTGATCGATAGTTATTGAATTTGAGCAGTAAACATCTCAAGGTGTAGGTGTCCTGGTGTTGAAGACTTGCTACCGTCCGAAATGAATCAAAAGAGGAACTTGTGGCACAAAGCAAATCTCAACCTTACTGAGTTTCTACGGGTTATTTTATAAAAAAAGATACATCCATAAAATAAAGGAATGCAGCTGGTACTAGAGCTTTTACCTTCCCGTTCGTTGGCTCCGTTTGTTGCTTGTTTGTTCCAACACGTGACACACTTAACTAGCTTGTTTTTTCTTCGATGTTCGTTACGGCAAAATCCGACACCACACCAGAGTACCATCCGGACTGGTTACTGCGGTGACATGCCAGTCTGCTTGTGTTGTTATCACTGATTGGGTGTAGCTTTCCATAAGTCATTGCCTGACTATTTCTCGATAATTACGTCTAGATCGATTGCTTCACATTTGGCGTTGAGCGTTTGATATTAGAGATCGTAGTTCTGAAAAATCGATGTCGATGTTTCTTCTATAAAACTTTGCGAGCATTTGATGGAAGAGGTGCACTGTTAGGCGTCAGCTACAAAGCGTGGATTGCCGCTGTCAATATTAATGAACACACATTTTGTATGGCTACATGATTGTCTTCTTCCGACTAATCCTGATGGTCCTTAGATAGTGTTTGTACAGTCTCGTACAACCTAGTTTATTTTCGCGACTGACAGAGATATCGAAATGTTATAGCTGTCCTATTGATGGAGCATCTAATCTGTGGCAGTGTTTATGTTTTTTTCGGGCACATGGTAATCATGGGAGAAATACACATGAATAGAAATCTTATAAATATGTGTATGGTCTTACAGCGGAGGAGGTATCATCGTTACTAAGCGTAACTAATGTAAGGTTTTTGGGGACAAGCATACACCTGATCCACTGAACACTCGGAATGACTTTCTTGAATTACAGTTGTGATACGGCGCTATCTGTGCCCAGTAAAATGTTTTGTAAATATCCCATACACTTCCCACTGTACATAAAAATATCCAGTGTGTCTGAAAACAGGTTGAGCGGTAATTCGGCACAATGAAATGACCACAATCAGTAGAGAGATTAAGTATGAAGTACAAAAATGAAAGAATACAGATTGCGATGTGAACTCATTTTGTCATTTTTGCCCCAGAAACTGAGTTTTTATAATGGTATATAAGGGCGACTTCGATGACAAGCACAAGGGCGCTGGATGAATATGCATAAAATGTGTAAAACCCACTTCAGTCTATGATTTGAAGCTCCCTCTCGTGAAGCGAGACAAGCTCTTTCCAGTACATGACCAATGTTAGTAACAAAAAAAAGAATTTGAAGGACTGGATGAGCTCATTATCATTCGATGGTACATGAAGAAGTGCAGTCAAAAGCGTATCAATTATCCACGCACTTTCAACAGTAACCGAAATTGAATTTGGCAAATGTGATAGTTCAGAAGAGACCAAATTGTGACCTTGGCTGTAATCGACCCAGCGACAGAAACAACATGGCAAGTCGCGACAAATGCTGTACCGGATGAGCTACGAAACCATTCCGGAAGCTCATAAATTTTACACTTGGGCCTATTCACCCAACCAACCCACTGTGTCACATGGAATCTTCTAAATGTTCCAGGGGCACTGAGTCTATTCGGAATAACATGCTGACAAAGACTTTAGTCCCACCATGTAAAACTGTGGTAGATAAGTCGAAAAGGAACAATCCGAAAAAAAGTTATTCCCACAGGATTAAGTGTTGCACTGCTGACTGTGTGGTAAGACACAATCACATATACCAATAGTAGAACTAATTTTCAGTTGCAGTACCGCTGTCTTCTGCATGAGGAACGGGGCTACAAAGTTTACTCCCGAACAAGGCGTTTTGTGACCCTCTTAACCATGGCCATGATTGTTGTCGTGTTTTCAGTTACGGTCGAAGGACATTAACTGTTCCTCAACAACCTGACATCTTTCAGTACATCCACCGCTCACAGCGGTATTCAGGATCAGACGTCGTCATTCCATTTACGGTGACCTCGGTGTAGGCAAGTCTCTCACTGCCAGGTGAGTCATACAACTGAGTTTTTGACTTTGGAGGGCTCTTAATGAAACCCTGGAAGTAGTAGAATTTACAGCTGACCGGAGAGACCAGCCCACTCATTTTTATCTTCAACTCCCTCTACACTTAGTTTTCCCCTTTTTAAGGCAGGTCAGTTGGCAAACACTGGTGCTTTTAATGCATGAACTCTCCGTCAAATAAATCAGCATGCGTCTCTGGTGAGCACTTTCTAGTGTCTGGAAATAGTTGCATACTGTATCTCCGAAATAAGCCTTCACGATTCTAACTTTACTTACCACTTGGATTCGTTCTTATATAATGCCATGAGTCAACGATAATTTTCTCAGGGCGTCTGGCAACGATGATGCCGCACACCGCAGACAATCTGCATCGAGGATTGCACTGAGCTCTATAACACAGCAGACCTCACTCAACGGGATCCCATCACGTGTTCACCACCTCGACTCAAGCCATACCTTGTTTGTGCCCACTTTGTCTTACCGTTCCCCCAATAACTATCTGTTTGCAGATGAAAAGTACTCAGTTTGAAATTCGGCAGCGAACGCATGGGAAGCGCATATTAAACAGCCAAGCCACGAAGCAACATTCAACGCTCGAAAATTCCACAGTTAGATTCACTTATCTACGTAACCTTCGGGAATTCACGAACTGATTCGGGGATTAACTGCCCAAGTAGAATTCCCCAATCACTTCACCAAGGAATCCGCCAGTGTCACAGGTGGACAGTGGAACTACTTATTATATGCAGTTTGGCAGATTTGATCATTCGGATGAGACAGATTTTGAGTTTGAGTACAAGAAAGATTGCTACAGGTAGACCACAAGACTGTGCTAGCATTCTAAGGTAATATATTCACAGTCAAATATATGTGGCTGACTACTTTTTGGATAGACCCAAACTTTACTTAGCCTTATGATACCTTCGGTTCTTAGGTGAACATATTTTCCAAATAAATGAAATGTCGGGCAGTGTTTCGCCGTCATTGAATTCACCTACTGAAGATATAGAAGAATCATCACAGTCACATGGTCTGGCTGACAAACTAACAGAGGCACAGAATTTGGTGTACGTTTTCCATTTTGCACAGCTGTTAGTGGACACGCTTCAGTTCATCTAGTTTGCAAACTACAACCAACACGGTCATTCTGAATGGTGAACTGATTCAGCTTGGTCTCTGCTCAATTGAGCCCACCATGGATGGAATATCGTACGCTCCGACAAAATTCATATGCAACAGTAAGTTGCGTTCGCGGTAACAAACACCAGCTCCCAGAGAAATTTTTAACGGATGTCACCCCGCTGCAAAAGTTCATTTTCCTGCGATATATTAATATTGCGTTCAACGAACTGAAAAATTTAGTGCCGTTGGAGAACTTGCACAATTTGCTCGTGCTAAATGCTAGCTACAATCAAATTACCGAGTTCCCAGTTGGTAACTGGCCTGCACTCACTCATCTATATTTGGACCATAATCGTATTACCGAACTACGGGAAGTCCACATGCCGCGTCTGCAACTGCTATCGCTGAACAGTAAGTCACATGGCTGTCATCAAATTTTCCTAATTAGTAATACTACTCTTTCTTAAACAGTAATATGTGTGTTTACAATAGACAAATCACCAGAATGAATTGCACGGAATGGACTTCACTCCTTCAAAGTACAAATTGCTGCTTCCAGTCTTCGGCTTCCACATTGCCACGGTCCTCTGAGTCAGGGTCAGTATACGTTAATGTTATGAATGGAATTAACGAACGACAAATAATGTTACGGCCCCAGTGGCGTGGACTGAACGCAAAGGAGGATCGACGAAGACTCTAACTTAGGTTACGAGATTTGAAAACGCGTGCAAATCGTCTTGAACAAATAAATTAGTGAATGTGCTGAAAGGTGATTGAACGGGTGAAACGTATATTAGGGTGTTTATCTTTTTACTGAAGAAATGGGGGAGAACCTGACGGAATAGTTAGGAGCGTGTCGAGTGGAGGATGTGATGAAACAAAGCCACAACAACAAACAATTCACCTAGCATATTTGATAAATGAATAAGATGATACGTAACACACACGGTCATGGTGTGTTGATGGGATACAGTACACAGATTTTCTCAATAAAAGGTGGCTCTCTCTCTTTTGCTGACGATCGCCGCAGATTGTTTATGCACTGGATTGTTTATCATGTGAAGCTAGTCTCTTTATGTCACTTTCAGTTTTCTAGTCCCACAAAGTGACTGGAACTATGCCGGTTACACTAACATCAATCGTAAATGTTAGCTGAAACACAGTAGTTAGATGGAGTCGAGAGAAGACCCAGAGAAAAGGTGGAATCTCACTATGGCGACTATAACACTGTCTAAGTAGCGATAACTCATTCGAGTCGATTACGCAACCAGTTCGTGTGGACTCTTGCATATTACCAGAACCTTGGTGTGGTTTTTCTGCCTCCAGCTTATATTCCTTTCCATGAGTGCTATCTGCTCAGTTTGGATCATTCGGTAACGTTTGATCCAGACTCACATTAATGGAAGGTAGGACAAAAACACCTGTGCCCATGTCGACATATGCGAATGTAAAACTATCACCCGTCATGTCAGTGATACCATGTAATGATCTATACAGTCATGGTAAAATCATCTGTCACTGCCCGTTGGAGAGAAAGTGGTGAAACATGCTGGTTATTAGGTGATTACCTACGCTCAATTCTTCCTCGTTGTGTTAGAGGGCTTTGACAAGTTCTTTGCTTCAAGCTTACTGAGAAGCACAGTACAATGGGCCAATTTCACCAATGAGGAATAGATAAGTGTGCATGAGGCAACAAGTCAGTGAACCAAAAATATAAATTAGATGAACAGAACCAAATTGCTTGGATGAACGGGTCCATGACGCTAGGTGTGAATGATCAGAAGAAAGATAGGGAGACGGTTATTAGGTTACGTCATATGGCAGCTCAAGTGGATCTAGGTTAGGATGATAACGCACGGACTTAGATGTGTTCGATGACAAAGATATTTGCACCAAGTGCTAATGACCGTTTTGACAAATAGTTTCACTTAAAACTAACCCAAGATGATGATATCTATATTAGTCAAGTAAACCAAATCGGGCTACTGTGAGCCTAAGGTCAGATATTCCTCATAATAGTTTGTTTAATACTTGGACAACATAGTCCGTATCCCATCAGTGATATGTTTGATTGACAGGTGATAACCGCCGAGCACGTCTGTCTTAATACTGATAACAATTCAGTTGATCTGTGTGCTGTTCACTATAGCTGGTGTGAAGTTCATGTCAATTGTTTTCTCGTGTATGGTCTGTAATTCTGTCGTTATGGGCAGCTGACGGAAACGTGTGACATCAACTTCTCTGTCTACAGTTTACAGTATGAAACATGTTCAAGTCAAAAACCCAAAATAAATCATTCAACACTATTTATTTCCTGGTTTGACCTATTGTGTTAGATAATCACCTCACAAAGCTTTTCAATACTTTGAACGGCGAACCAGTTCTGAACGGTCGTGACCTACCGGAGTTGCATACGCTTGAGTTGGCTCATAACAAGCTGTATCTGTTAGACAAGGCCTCCCCGGATGATCTCGGTGCCCCGGTCTCCTTGAGAATTCAACTGCCGAAACTGAAAGCCTTATTTCTGAATCACAACGCACTGACCAGCCTAGCGACCTATAAATTATGCCCTAAAACACGCTTCGTCAACATGTTAGACGAATTACCAACAGTTGAAGATGATGCAGATGATGTTTTCCACAAAGAACACAATGCTGCAAAACCACCCGAGACCGACGCAGCGCCTCCGGAAGAGAATAACCAGGGTGAATCCACTGAAATTGCACCGCCGCTAGAGGAACAAGTAGTTGGAGAGGAGGAAGAATTTATTTGGATCAGAGAAGAGAACGGTTCAGCGTTAGGCGATTTACCTCAGTTGTCTGTGCTCAGTCTCAGATCAAATGGATTGTTAGACTTGGACGGACTGACATACAAAGCTGTCCCAAAACTTCAATATTTGAATCTACGGTAAATGTTCCAGCAGTTTTGAAGGGTGTGATTATATGTGGTGATTTGAACTGAACATTCAGAATAGATATATCAGCTTCGTATGGAAGTCGGGTTTGATAAAAGCGTTCTAATGTGAATGTAATTTCAAACAGTTTTACACATATCTCTACTGACAGCTCAGAGTCAGCATTTCGTCTGTTAGACCTGTATCGTTTTTTCACTTGAGATATATTATTATCGCCTTTGGCATTCAGTGCTGATTAGTTTTAAAATACGGGTGCTTGTAAGACACTAAACTAAAAACATCCTGTGCATTGAAACAAAATAAACTGACTAATCCAATGTGAACTCAGAATGACGGCATAACAACCAAAAAATGCGTGTCAGTAAAACGACCAGTTCCTCTTTCGGATGCCCAATCATTGACCACATAAAATCAGTTTTTTCCGTTTTCTGATCGTTCCATGACTGTTGTGTGTTTCGGATTAGTTGAAACTACTTCTTAGCCTCCAGGTCCAATTCTGAAAAAGGTCAGTCAAGTTCAGGTTGTTTAGAAACACTTAGCCTGTACACTTCTTTTGTCTTATCGTACGGTTTAGCCAGTGATTTGCAATCTGTGGAGTAAACTACTTATCTAGCATTTTCTATAAGGATAGACTGCGCAATGTATGAATATGACGTAGTTTAGTTACTGCACACTCAGAAACGGCTCCATTTTGTCGAAAAATAATTGAGAATTATGGACTCCAAATGCAACCGGTTTGATACGCTTTTTTACTGTTTGTAATCTACCTAATTATTCGTCATTAAATCTGAAAAAACATAGAGTTCAGGATGAAAATGTTCACAAACGACAACTCTTAAACGCATAGCGGCAAGCGTCAGAAAGGTTGGTCGTCAGAAGTAGTACAATTTCACAGCTTTGTGGAGATCTAGCAGGTGATGTTGGTAGGTTCAGTTGAAACGGAGTGTCGTCTTAATTGGGTTTAAATTATCATCATCGTCATCATCATCATCGTCATCATCATCATCATCATCACTAACAAAGACAGTAACACATCACTGTTTGACACTGAGGGAGCCTTAGTCAAGNCATCGTCATCATCATCATCGTCATCATCATCATCATCATCACTAACAAAGACAGTAACACATCACTGTTTGACACTGAGGGAGCCTTAGTCAAGTAAAAGAAAACACGTGGTGGGGACATAACTACTGAAAATAGCTACTCCTATATTCAGACATTCGAATTCAGGATACCTACATCTTGCAAGCAAACAACTGAGCCATACGTGAAAGTAGGACATCATCAGCATGCTTATGGATTTCATTGTGACGCGTCAGACAGCCCAGACAAACAGCGACAACATTCAGACCGCTGAGTCCGGTTAGCCACCACCTCAAGTAGTCTCTAGCCACCGACTCTGTGAAAATCCGGGTCCCCAGTCCGGGAGCCGTATCCAACCTATAATGGTGAACCCCTTAGTGAACGTCTTCCTTTCTGCACACCACAACATCGTCAGTCCACCACACACTATAGGACAGTCGGCGGGGGCATCGGCAGAAAGATCTCGTTTTGGCGGACGACTAGTTGGCATCCGTAGTACATGGCTTAACCATCCAAGTCTGTGCAAATATAAGAACTAGACAAAAGAAGTCATTGGCAATCACTACTGAATGCCCATTTCCTCACCTCATCGTTGTTTATCCCTTGGTACTACCCTGTTCGCTATCACGTAAAACCACTTGACGTACCACCACAGCTGTGAATGTATCTAATATCCTCATTAGTCATCTTTCATAAGGTTTCTAATCAAGGTATCTGAGTTCCGTTTTAAGAACATATCACTAACAGCCCATATATCGGCACCGTTCAGACCATATTCTTCTTTGCGTCTGGCTACCATAAATTCCCATTGCATTGGTCAAACGATGTAGAATTTTGTCCGTTCTAAGTGTCGCTGGATTTGGCCGTCATACGAGATGATCGACTTACTTATCCTCCGGTAAGCTAACCAGGACAGTAGTAGAACATTTTTCGAGCTGTTCACGTCTAAACGTTCACCACACTAGTGAGTTTATTACAGTTGAACCCGTTGTTATACCAGACAGCAGAGCCTTTTTTAGTATCGGTTCACCGAAATTAACAGTTATTTTCTCCCATGGCGTTTTACTCGTGGAGAGGTTTCTGAGTGCAAAACGTGCCAACAGCACACTTTGAAACCGGGAATCGTTAGACGATTTCCCATGAACTGAAATACTCCTCGTAATCTCTTATTTCAAAGGAAAAATTCAAACCATCCTATTTGACAGTTGAAATTTGTTTCGTAATCCATTGTAGTCAATCTAATCGATTCGTACACTATGAATCTTTCTCATGACCATACGATTACGCCTCTGAAATATGACTAGCCTGGTTAGTTTGCTTCCCATTAATGATGTCTGACTCGCTCATACTCCCTTATTGCAAATGAGCGCAGTCCATTTCAAAATGATAGTTTTACACTGACCATGACTACACGGGGTCGATATGATGATTATAACACCACATAAATTTCAATCTCAACGTGGTACTCCTAGAGAGGTTTCATTTTTGTTCAAACTCATTAAAAAGATTATCGAGCTGGCAACTCTTCGCGTTACCAGCCAAAAATCGTATCCGTCAGTGTATCAAAAGAATTCTGTCTGGGTTGACCATCAGACACGAGAGTCTGGTCAACGTTAACCTTCGTAAAAATAATATTCATGATCTGAAGAAACTAACTTTCGCATTCTTTGGTAAGTTAACCAGAAATGATAGTACGACGTACTTTGAGTGTTTCTTGGCGAAGCGTCCTGCAAAAATGTACTTGTTCTTGTGAAACAACTCGTTATCACACTGTATGTTGGTCTGTAAACTATTCGTCTGTCTCTCTTCGATAAACTGAACAGTCTTCCTCTTTGACTACTATTCACCGGCCGAGTCGTATTTCAGAGGATGCTACAATGACCTTCAATTAAGATTTATTTGTTTCAAGGGTAAAGTTTCATCTTTACCAAATTTATTCAATTTCACCTCATTTGACAGGTTGAATGGCTGTATCACTCTGGAGCCACCAAAACTGTACAATCCTTCTGTATCGTCGGTCCGCCAAAACAAACCCAACATACCTTTACATGTATTTTCCGGCTGACATCTTCTAACATAGCAGTTGATTATTCTTCCACCACTCACTCATTTGTGTTGCGCCTTTGAGGTTAACTTATATAAGGTGGCTTATAAGAGTACGGTGTAAATTCATTCGAATGAATACTCTATAGTAGTATTAAATACACAGTACACCTCAAGGTTGTCACAACATCCTTGGAGTAAGCAACCACATGACACGACCAGATAGCATTCGAGTGGATGCATGCTACCGTTTGTTGGATCCGTTAGACTAGACTGATATTAAAAGAGCGCATTTTTCATCAGCTTCCTGATAGTGAAAATAAGAATTGCACTCTAAAAGCTGTCATAGCGGATCTTACCGAAATAATGAAACGGGCTTCCTGTGTATCTTAGATACATAGTGTTGGCTGACCCTTTCTTTAGGAATTTTACTCCACAGAAACGATCAACTGTCGTCAACTGTATCCATGGTATCTGCCGAAATGGACCCACAAATTCTTCCGATTGTTTTTTTCTCTCGTTCTCAATAACCCTCTAAAATACAAACATTTCTACTTGATGAGCACTATCCTAGCGAATAGTATGCCACTGCATTTTGATCAAAAAATGAGTACGCCGGTTCTAATGAGAACGAACGTACTAACGAGTAATTTGATGGTCTCATAGTTTTGCTGCGGGTGTATGTAGCGAGTTTGAAACTGTCTAGACTTTGAACCCGACGATAGCAAACCAGAACGTTATGTGAAGTGACATTGTGGTTCGAAATGTTATTTCAGGGGGTAGAATTCGAAACGATGAACGGACTTCCTATCCCTTGCTAGAGTTACGGGACACTCTTTCATTCTCACAGGAGTGCAATGGAAATCGTGCTGTCCTACGACATCCTGACGTTTCCAGCAGTTCCCAACACTGGAAATAGGGATTTGTCAGAGTGTAAGTTACCTGTTCGGATATGTTTGTAGCTTCACAACTGACATTAACCGAAGTCGATCAAACCCTTGATCAATCAAATGCAGTTCGTACTACAGTTGCCACCGGTCAAGGTCACGTTTGTCTTGCTCCACAGTCGTACGACCGGAGCTCAGAGTCATATCCACACACAGAATTGGCTCACTTTCGTGCGATTTGTCTAACGCACACGCGCATTAACGAAACGGGGGTAGCTGAGCTCTGACGATAACGTAGAACAGTAGTCAGCCTGTCTTCTGCACACGCTCCTACTCCATAAGGATATCCCAATTCCCTCCTCTGTCATACCGCCAGGGTTCATCATGTGTTGTTGCAGCGACTTAACCCTGATCATAACTGATCTAGTCTCTTGTTGTCAGCGTCCCACAGTTTACTGTTAGACGTTATTTTCTTGTACATCTTTGTACTGTTTTCTGTTATATGCCTACAATATTCACTTTCTTCTTTCAGATACTAATGAATAGTTTACGGTCTTTCAGTATTAGTACCAGTCGGCATCAGTTCACTTTTACACGTTCAGACCAAAATGATTAAAAATATAAAGCATTTAGCTTGCGTGGGAAGTTTATCGGAACTAGTTTTTTCTGTTTATGTTCTAAATTCCCATTGTAGACTGCTTCAGACGACTGGACACGGCGTTAGCCAGTGTGAGGAACTTTGGTTTATGTGCCCTGGTTTTCCATATAGTTGTCCAATCTTTTATGATCAGGGAAACTTCTGATATTGGTGAACCGAGTGGCAATGGTTTGTTTTGAATCGTTAACCACTTTTATAGTCGTTCCAGAATACACAAACATGGTTTGATTTCCGATGTTCTCTTCTGTTCGGATCACTCAGAGAAAATGCGATTGGACTGTTGGACGAAGTGAACAAACTGGCAGCATTTCCACGACTTCAAACTCTGATCCTATTGGGTAAGTAGATGAGATCTTAATCAACCTGTTTTATCTATGTCCTGTTTTTCTTCTAAAATTGGTCCATTTATTCTTATTTGTCAGTACTGTTTTTGCGCTTCCGCTTCATATATCAATCATGGTTGCGCGTGCACAGGATACTGGGATGGATGGAAACCAGTGCAAGTCTTAATGCTTCTCAGCCGTATCAGGTAGTTGTGTGAGTGAAACCACAGTTGGTTGTGTACAGACCGCTTGCATTGAATTTTGTATGTAGTTTCCCTTGGCTTCAGAACTAATCCGGACATAGATGCGGTCAGCAAGGTACATCGGACTGATCGTCCCAGTGTGCGATTAAACATAACGGAGAATTCGTTAACGACTTCCATTGACCAATTCTGTTTTGTCAACTGTTGTGTTTGAACATTTGTGTTGTTTGGGAGGACAATAGTTCGATAAATGTTAAACAGCAGCTCCGCATCTTCCTCCGTTTTGAGTCCACTATAGAGTAGACCAAGATTTGTTACATTTAATATTCCGAGAAAATTAGGAATAATTGGTTATTATCAATATTTGTCTTGCTTTTTAGGATTATTCATATTCGTTTGTTCTGTGGGATAAGAGATACAGCTGTCGGTCGCACACACTGAGATCTCCTAAGCAGATGTTTCAGTAGATGAGAAAATCTGTTGTTGTTACGGTTTAATTGATTTCAGTGTGGTTTGGTTTATTTGGTATCAGTGCTGTAGCATTATACCAACCCAGGCAATCGATGACGAACGTAGTAAAAAGTGAATAAACAATTATTACAACTGGACGGATGTTAGGCCGAAAGTATTAAACAGTGAAGTTATTCGCGTACATGAAAGGAGAAAATCGTTAATATTGTCTCACGGTCAATACAGCACAGTTACTGGCTGTTACGAACAGACAGAATGCCTATGAAATGTGGATATTTAGAAACTCACGCAGATGAGTGTACCGTGACTTGACTGGTCAGGTGTGAGCGCAGCAGAGCGTACTGATCTGATTTACGGAGCCGAATAAGAATACCTGTGTTGTAAGGGAGTATCGGTCTACCGCTTTTAGTGGATATGCTAACTACTGCTCAAAGGCTGCCCGACTCTTTATCCCTGTTGACCATCTACCGAAACAGTTCCATTGTTGGCTTGTCGGCATCGTGAGGTTAACCGCAATGTGCACGACTTGCAACGAAGGGTACTGCTTGCATCACATGAATCGATGTCCGAACTGTTCTCAGTGTGCAGACAAAGGGCGCAATAAAGTTCAGCTCTGGCTGACAGCTAGTTAAGGTCAGTCGAGTCTGACGAAAATGGAACAATTGAACACGGAGACTCATCTACTTTGATGACTTGATACCGGCTCCTTGTTGTTCCACAGCAGTTGGAACGCCGTCAAGAAGCTCACGACGTTTCATGCCAAATATGAGAAACAGCTTCGTGATGATCTATCGAACCATTACATATCGGTATCGGAAATAACAGAAAGCACAAATATGGTCGAAGTAAGGTACCTTTGTACTCCAAGAACGTCAGTTGATGATGTGGATTCTTGTCAAAGTGTTCACTCAGTACTCAATGCCTTGAAAAAGTGTAGAACGAATGTCACCTGAACACAATGTTTCATGCTGCTCTGCGCTTAAGATCATAAAGAAACAAAGCTATCGATCTGTTACGGAAATATGATTGATTTTAGAATATGCGGGCTGGTAATATGGATCACTGACTAGAATATTTATTTGTTTCATTTTTAGCGCACGACGCACTAATTCACTAGTGACAGATGCAAGCAAAACTGGCAGTTGGGTACAACAAACCACATAGTTATCATACGGAATTTATGAGTGGTCTTGATTAGCATTGTCAAAGATACTGACACTGAGGTCAACGGGATAAGGCTGAGGATCGGTCGTCGGTGAACGAGTAAACCGGAAGGGTGTGTGATTAGATTCGTTCCACTCGGTAACTTGGCATGCCAACACACTATCCAAGGGCATGTACCATGCAACCTCCCCCTAACAACCTAGGTATAATATGCGACCAGAAGTTTTAGAACCATTTTCACATTATGCCCCGGTCGGGCCGGTGAACTGTACAGGTACCCACACATTGGACTTTCGGCATGCCCTCTTTAGTGATAGAGTGACAATCTACCCAGCTGGGTCGGTTCGACAGTCTTGGATCCAGGCTAGGGATAACCAAATAAATCTCAGCACCTGCGGCAAGTCACACAACCTCTAGTTGATGGTCTGGACCAGCATTTGGTTCTCTAATCTAAAACCAGCCTAAACCCAAATATCTTAAAATCAAGTTGCTTCTAACCCAATAAATCTGCCAAATTACCTATACGCAATATAATTTCATAGCTCAACCATGGCGTCAGTGGATTCCAGCGTGGACTGCTTGAGAAATTTTGTCGGGACCGTCGGTCCCTTGGATCATTTGATGGAGGCTATATGGGACAATGGGACGGGTTAGTGGGTGACTCCGCATGTGGAATTTCCAAGTCCCCGGCGCGGTTACCTAGCTCAGCTGGTAAGACGCATGTGCGCTTGGACATGCTATTTTTATCGTTGGTTCAAACCCCGCCGGGGCGCGGGATTCTCACACTCGGATCCCTTCTAAGTTAACAGTGATTAATTCCATACAGTTCTTATTATGAAGAAAAACCGTCTGATCATGTACGTATACTGACGGGAGTAAAAAGACGGGCCCAGTAGGGAATGTGTACCTTCAGGTTCGACAGGTATCTGGGCTTTCAAACTGCAAACGGTTAAAAAATGGTGAACACCTGAAAGGAATATTATCAAGCTGGTTAAGCTTTAATATACGACATACTAGGTAGTTTGTCCCAGATCCGAGTTAACCAGACTGAATATATCAAAAAGACGAATGAGAATGGAGACGGAACCCTGTGAGTACAAATTTTTTTCCACTAGTACTTACGTTTTTTGTCGTCAAGCGGACAACCAAGTGTTATCATATTGGAAAGTGAGTTGTCCTCAACCGTCGCGTTTTTCTGAGTCAATCACGCGTAAAGGTTGTACAAATCGAAAGCAGTGCAGTACAGAGCAAACTGAGTTCCATTATTTTCACTAGTATTCTCCCCAAATATTTCTGTACTTTAAACCCTAATGCCTTTTGCTTTCTTTCACGTTCCCTATGACCTTAAGACTTAAACAACCATTCTACTAGCGCCTTTCTCAAAGTGCCATTGAGGGAAATTGCGCACAATATTTGAACTTGACATATATTACGGCGAATGTTCTATACATCTTATGTGTAACGTCATGTATTAATGTGTTTCCGTGTTACCAACATCTTGTTTATTGAGATCTATAACCTATTTGGCTCCCCGGAAAACGAAGGATACTGCCATATAACGTTAGGCATACCCGACTGCAATTCGCAGTAAACCCCGAAATTAATCTAAAAGGACATAGTCCGGTTACCAGTGTGACCAGTTGTCGTGGCGGAGTGGAACGCTGACTGCAATAGTTTTCGGTCAAATTCCTGTAGGTCATTTAATGACGACACGGTTAATGACAAGGACGGTGTTTTCTTGTTTGCTAGTCAGGTTGACCCGAAGGTCATTCGCCCCATAGTTTCTAAGAGTTTAACCTGGGCAGCACGTAATGTGTTCAGCTGTATATTCATACTGTGAGATAACTCCGTAGGAGTCCGTCAGGCACAGTTTGCAATTTGTTATCGTTCAAAGTAATCAAAACTGATTAAAGTAGTGCATGTAAGTCAGTCTTGGTAACCGTTTTCTCTAAGGCACTTCCTGCATGATATTGTATTTGAACTAATGTTTTCGGACTACCTTCGTTATGGATGATGGTTTCCGCAACGTACGTGATACAACGGATGGGTTTTGCAAGGGCCATAATGATATGAGTACCACCGGAGCTGCCTGATGGAAGCAAACAGCTGACAGGAGTTAGCCCATACTTTCTTCGTCTTCTATTAACTTCGTCATTCTCCTCATCTTGTATTCTTGGCTGCTTATTATTAACGTGTAAACCAACGGGTATAATACACTAATATTGGACGTTTGAGGACCCATGTTTATTGTATCATTGCTGCAAAACAAGTTACTCGTTGTGTACCGCACTTCCATTTCTCTGGCATTTTCGAAGTCAATAAAATGTTGCTTTGTAACATAAAGTAATTTCACTTACCTGTGATAACCAAACGCACACCTTTGTGACAGGGAGATTCCGGTCACAATGATACGAGTCTTCGTGCTACACCAAGACAAACGGAATGCATGTTATCATAAAAGAAATGATGTATCATATCAACAGTGAGCCTTCGAACGGAGATTGTATAGGTTTGTTGACAAATTGGACAAATTCATCTGTATGCTCGGGACAGTTTTTCAACATAGACACCGCTCCAGATAGAGTGACCATATCTAAAGTATACAAATGCTTTTGCTAGTGAATCGCAAATAATATCAAAAATGATCAACCTCATTACGCTCAGGGTTACCGAGTGTGATATCAGATTGGTTTATCGACCAAATCAGACAAATATACGTTCATTTTCCAAGGTTTGTTGCAACCGGCAAAAACGTTAACAGCGAAGGGGGTGATCATCATGAGCCTCAGTAGTCTACAAAACGCAGACTACAATTGTAACTTCGATGATTTCAAAGGTCTGACATCATCAATATGTAACTAAATGACCATTTTATTAGAATCCACTGGTGATGTATTATTCTGCAAGCATAATAGAACCGTTAGCATACCAAAATGAACATACTATCCACCAATCATCACTTTCGAAGGGAATTCATGGGGTGTATTCATCGAACTACGAACATCAGTTGGTATAGGCGTCACCAGGGGATTAAAAATTCACAACAGTCTTATAAGTACTTCTCCGCGAACCCCATATTTTGGTGCCCGTTGTTTCAGACCTTCTAAAACGTTGGACACCGTTCCACGTTCTCCTGCTCCACATGTTGCCGGTAAATTGATAATACCTCTGTCATTGCGAACAACGTCATCTACGAAGGAAGTAACATGTCCTCATCACTGTATTAAGGATACGAGCTTCAAACTGATCACTTGACTCCTTTGCTGCTATACATCGACAGACCTCTTCGAATGGTAGTTCTACTGGATTCTTACATGTTCGTAGATTTCCGTACATCTCCAAATTACTGTACTGAACAATGGGAGGAAAATAGATGAACGCTAGCTTAACAGATTATCACACAGGAGTGAAAGAAAAGGAACGGCATATCGCGTCCGGTAGATATCAAATCGGGTTACTGAACACATCTAATGCGCATCAGATGTGGTCAGTAAAGTATCAAGTAGAAATATAGGGATCATTCTGATACACACAGTACATAAAGTTATTTATGAGTATGTGTAATTTTTTTCCTTCCTATTTGCACATGATTGTTTACAGAGGTAGTACATCAATGCGGGGAAAACCACAACCCTAAAAGGACCAATGCATTGCAAGCAAATCATCATGACATTGAAACCTCAACTGTTTGCACACATCGGCTACACGAAACAACCACAAGGCATCTGTTGGAACTGATGTAACAAAACAAAACCCTGTCAGTCATCACTATCGGCAATCGATCGACAATGAAAAGCCAAGTTTCAGCGCGTGGACTTCGTGTATTATTAACGACCCTGGAAAATAGAGAGTACAGAGAGAGACGTCAAGCTAGCGAGGCACGGAGCGAGTTGTGATTTTAGCCCCGGGCCGGATGTTACAAAATGGGTAGCTTGACTAAAACAAAAGTAGTTACAAAGCCAAAATCATAGAAAATGTACACATGAATGCGACTATCAAAATATCATTTATTATAGTCGCTACACATCTGCGACAACCGCCTCAAGTATGAATGGGTCACTTTTCGGCAGTCGCAACTACGCCATGTGACCCAGAGGATTCGTCCGAACAACAGTAAAGCACATATCGCTCGGTCTCCTCCACCCCACATCATCGGCCTTTGTAGGCTGAGCGATGAAAAATATGAACCCTCGATCACCTGCACCGAGGGTACAACCGTGTGGGGTTGGTATCATGTGGCCAAGCCGCGCGACCTTAATCTCAACCCTTTTTCTGCGGAATTTCCCGCTGATTGCGTTCACGGGGTAGTATTCACTAGACGGAATGTACGGGTGATCTCGCACAACGTCATAAACGGCAACAATATGGAAAGTTTGTTAGAGAGGTTAAAGACCGGCTATCGATGAGTGAGTAAACCAAAAGCGTGTGGCTCCATCGATTCGTATCACATAGTGTGGGGGACTCTCCCACAAAGTTTCACTCCAGGTACGGTGAATAACAATGATTCAGGAAACAACGAACAGCGCGATGCTATGTATATTGTCACGACCGAGAAAAACCAACTGTACAGCCAGCAGCAGACCTGCGTGTACCGCGCGGAACGGAAAAGTGAGGAAATTCCAATTAGTGGAAATAGGACATACCATTGGGTTAAACAAACATGCCCCGGTCGGAAGTGTCAAATTTCACAACAAAATACCAACAAAAGTTAAGCCATTCTAAGAAGTCGCCACAATAGTCACGTGACATTTGACCAAACAACTGGACAACATGCACCATACGAACTCTCTTAGTAGCCTAGGTATAAGTTTTGGAACTATTTTACACATCGTACCACGGGCTAGCCAACTGAATCTCCAACTAGCAACACAACCTAAGCGAGTGAAGCTGCTACAGTGTGAGCTGGAATGCACAACCCGTGGGTAAAAGTAGTCTTACTGTGAGTGGTCTATTCCAAGCGTAGAAGGTTGGATAAATTCGTGGTTAAATGTAGCTACTTATAAGTATCATTAATTGAATATATAGCAAAAAGCTTGGTACAGTTTCGGACATTTCGTTTAGTTTCACTAGTCGATTAGCATAAAGCGAGCAACTCCACAAGCACAGCTCACAGAGCCTGGACAACGAAGTAACGAACGTCATACGGAAAAGTACCAGTGCGGGGTTAACAAATTTGGTACGGCGGTGAAGACAATGCTTCAAGATCCCATGAGGATGCTGGTGTGCGAAGTGCAACGAAGACCGTGTTGGAACACGTGCTCCAGTGATTTCCATTGGCTAGCTATCCCCCACACAGCAAAATGGGCACGTCGCGGGCAGGATTCGAACCTGCGCGGGGAAACCCCATTGGATTTCTAGTCCAACGCCTTAACCACTCGGCCACCACGACACGGCCGTTACGATCCGAACACAATACGCAAATGTCTACATCGGTCCGTTGGATAGAAAACATCTCTCTCTCTCTCTCTGTGTGTGTGTGTGTGTGTGCGCGCGCGGGCACAAGTCGGGAATAGGAAGCCGGATACCAATGATTTCAACAACCTCACTCCACAAGCCACACTCGTCAAAGATAATCCACTCCATTCGCTTTTGCATTGCTAACCCGTTCCACGAGCACTACATGGTGCGTTCAATAGGTTCGTCCGTTTCAAGCCGACCTCTCTGTTCACCTGCTCCGACATCATCCATCCGTATTGAACAAATGCACAAACGCACAAACTCACGTGTGCACCGCATGCCTCTCACCTGCTGGTGAACCTGACTACTCTCTGTGTGGTGTCTGACCAACCCGCGTTCGACGACTCGTGCGTCCGGAGTGCACGTGCGATGCAGCGACGTGACCAACCACTGGAAAACAACTCCGACGAGGCGGATTCGAACCACCGACCTAAGGATCACTGCAACATCTACAGTCCTCCGCTCTACCAGCTGAGCTATCGTCGGACGTT
>QNGE01002666.1:27845-61338 GCA_008508345.1 Paragonimus westermani
TTCCTTATTAGCCAATCAACTGGCTAACCAGCATTGGCCGGCTGGACACAAAGGCCCCACTGGCACACCTCCCGGTATTATTCCTTCGGGTTTACACTGGATATGTGGTGTGTTGGTGGAACTGCAATTGGTGCAGCGCAAGCCAGTTGCAGAGATGGATAAGCGCAGGCGTCCTTTGGCTTCGGTCACTGTGACAGGCTAATCCGAATCGGATGCCGCCAACCATGATCAAAGCAGTGCATTAGGTGGCACGAGGGGATCTGGTAAGACTGGAGTGAACTGTTCACGTGCAAACGATGGTTGCTGGCATTCAGTGATCAGTCCTGTTAGCTGGTACGATTGTTACGTGAAGTTTTGGGAACGTGAAAACGCAGACGTCGCGGGCAGGATTCGAACCTGCGCGGGGAAACCCCATTGGATTTCTAGTCCAACGCCTTAACCACTCGGCCACCACGACACGAGCCGGCGTCGTTTAAACTTTATATCCAATAAACCTAGTGCATTTACGGTATTCCTTAGCCTGCAGACCGCCTGTCTTAGAATGACGGCTGTTAGAATTTCTGACCGCAGAAAACACCCTAGCGTGGACCAGAAAACGGCTGGCGCGGAGGACCATGCTAACCCGCATGCGTACGCATGGAAATTAGCGTAGCCGCCTCCACCACCTCCTATGCCCCACACGGGTCTACCCTACTGATACGCCCTGTTTGTTTCGGTACGCCAAAATGGTGTTGCTCACACACCCGCGATCAACCCTAGAGAGTGATGCGGAGGATGTGTTGCAAACCGTTTGTTGGGGTTGGGGATTTCTTTCCGCACATAAACATGCTTTGGGGAACACTGGCTGGTTAACGTGGTGGGAAAGGAAAGAAACCTGTGTGACGCGGCATTTCGATAACAACCTTTACCGATTGTTGTGACGGATCAAAATGACCTCGTTCGATGTTTGCCTTTGTTCTGAGCAGCACTGAAGATTGTGCCATCCCACTTATGTAGGCTTCGGATACCAATCTTAGGACGTGTTCAGCGACCTAGTGGTGCTTGTGCCATTGGCAACTGTTAGACTGCATGCTAGATTCTGCCGGTTGATCAACTGGGAATGGCATGCGAATGATGGAGCTGACGGACGTCAATAATGCAAAGTTGACCGAACTGAATTCTTCAGGCATGAGCTTGCGATATACGTGAGGTGAATTCAAGCGCTGCCACCCAGAGAAGCGGAGACAAAGAGCATTTATAGCACCGGTTTTTTTAAATTGGTTATTTGTGGAAATGACAGAGGTTAGCTAGATGGAGAATAGTGAAGTGGAAAAATATGGTAATGGATGTAATGTATATATGTAGAAAGACTCATTTGTTGCGTCAACGTGTCCTGGTAACGTTCACAATGGCTGAGCCTCGCATAGCACATTTTCACATCTGATCCACAAATTGTTCAGTTTTCAAGTAGACCAACACTCACATTTGATCGCAACCTTCGCAATCAGATAGACTTTCCAGCCAGCCTCTTCCGTGGCTGGAAAGCCTATCTGACTGCGAAAGCTGCGATCAAATGTGAATTATGGTCAACTTGAAATTAAATCAAATTCCCGACTACTCGTCAATAATCTTCAAAGTTTATTGTGCTGTTGTAGCACTCGATAATATGCATAGAAATTTGCCCCTTCAATGAAAGGACGTTTTCGACTATTCTGTTAAATCACATTGTTGTTTCAATTCCGTCTAAGGTTTTCATCATATCTCGTGAGTCTGATGCATTGCTGAACAAAAAGTTAAACGATGGCAACGAACACCCACTGGCTAATTCAGACCTGACATGAAATACGCGCGGCTCTTACTGGCGGCTGGTTTCATCGCCTCATGTACACTGGATGAATATGCGTGTGTTCATTACAACAGGAAAAATTGATGGCGATATTAATGTTTACCTTATCATGTGACCTTCACTGAATAACACTTCTTTAATTATTCATCAGTTCGCTGGACAGTGTGTCAGAACGTAGAAGACAGACTGATTTCTTTGCATGGAATTAAATGGATAAGCACTCCCGGAGACTCGAGCGTGAGCGATGTACTTATCACATAAACGTTCTTCTGAATCAGCTTGATGGTGCTTCAGTCCACAAATGAGCTGCTAGCTAATTAAGTAGAAATACTGAGTTAATCTTTCCACTCATTCATTCGGTGATCAGATTTAGAAAAAATTACAATCAGTAATATCTGGTCCGATTGTTCGAATAGATCAGCACGGCCATCCCTGTACAGGAGGTTCAGCCCTCCTATTACAACAACACCGCAAATCTTCAGAGCGATTTCGTGTTGATCTTTGCCTAACAAACTATGTACGCTATAGTGTCCAGTCAAGCGGAACGGTGACAGATAAGGCATGTGGCTTTGGACATGGAATGCTCACTATAGAACTGGTATTCAGCAGAGGTCACTTAAACTGTCGATAACAACAGGTGAGACCATTGTCTAATTTCACGTCAGATTCGAAACGAGTAACAATTCCTAGCTGTTCCTGGTCATTTGTTCTTTTTATTTATGTGTATTGTGTATGGTTGGTGCCCGACTTTTTCCGCTACCATGAAGTGTGGCGGATAGGGTTGTGTGCTGTTTTGTTTCGGAGGGCTATGCTGACTAGGACTTCGGTCTCTGCAGGTTCAACCATGTCAGGCTGGTCAAAGGGGAGCAGCCAAACAAGAAACAAATACGGACGATGCCAGTGTGTTGTGTTTTGGTTCGGTGTGAGAAATGTTCTTGTCCGGTCAGGTTTTGTATATGCGATGTGTTTGTGGTCTTATGGGAGTGTGTTGATTTTATAGGTGATTGGCTGCCGAGCTTTTGCGTACCTACTGCCATGTGGGCGTTTTTGGAGGTCGCTGCTGCTGCGTTTGTGTGTGTTACCCACTGGCTTGCGTTGCAAGTTTTTGAACCATAGACTTTGGTAGAGGGCTCTAATCGTTCTGCTCTATAGGTCTGGGGGTTCTTGCAGTATCCCATACCCACATGAGCTTGTTACATACGCAGGGTGGAACAAGCAATTTGTTCGGCATGACGAATCCTAGGGCATGCAAGTCTCAGTAACACGAGGTCAGACATGAGCCACGCCCGGGAACACAAGACGAAAGAGGACGTGGAGTGTGTGCATGCTGCCGGATCGATGCAACAGCACTGAACGGTCAGAACGTCGCACCTCACTGTTCTTCACGGAACGTAACAACTACGCCATCACTGTCACGGAGTTGAGTGAGACGAAGCTTGTAGACCAAGATAAGCCCCGAGACGCAGTGTAGTGAGGACGGACGGTCACACTATACTACTTACACCACCCATATTCGGTAGTGAGCTGACAGCGTGAATCGAAATGGCCGCGGGGCAAATACGGGAGAGATATGGGAAGGATCATTGAAAGGTAGCATCACATGGAATGGCTTTTGCCACCTGCGGGAACTGATAATTGGCGTCTATAGCGACCGAACCATCCTCAGATAAGTATTGTATGCAAATGAGTGTTTTTGTTCGTAGTCCGGTTGAGACGTATAACCCATGTACTGGTTTCCCCGAATAAACAACCGTTGTGCCATCTACGTTCTCGGTTCATAACAGCAGGTGCTGGGTATACCTCATGCTGGATAGGTTACTACCTGGCAGATGGTGCTCAGAAATATGGTCTCTTTTTCGCAGTCGCTGACTGCACAAATTTTTTTTGGTGATAGTCAGAACACACGGCATCAACCAGCGAATCATGTCGATGCGTCTGCGAACTTTGCAATAACTGATACTTTGTCAAAGTGGGCTGGATAGAATGAATCTGGCTACGCTGGACCATTTTGTCGTTGTTACGAGGAAGAATACCGGACCGTGCTGTTTGCGAAGAATATACAAATCGCCGGCCTAAAATGGTGCAGACTACTGGCTGAGTGCTACTTGTGTTCGATCGTACCTTTCGAGTTCCAAAAGATTTTTAGCCAGTCTTCTTGGAAGGGAAGTGCTGTACTCAAGTGTTAGTTAGGGTTCATCAATAACGTGTCTTTCAAACTGTGATCGGTGAGCTTGGTAAACGTCCATGAATACCGCCCTAGCCTTGGGGATACGTGCTTCTATTTTCTTCCCTACATTTCCGTCACTGCTGGTGTAACTTCCCAACTACACAAACCGGTCACCGACCCCTATGACGCAACCACAGCAGTCTTGCAGAATCACTTTACACCTAGAGTCTGCAAAGTGTATTCCAAGATATTTATCAGAACGCAAAATAGCGTCTGACATCGTTTGTACTACTGGAATGTCAGTCTTCCATCAGGTAGGAATTTCACGCATGTATCTTGTGCGTGTCGGAGACAATCCTCCATTATATCGCCGATCACAAAACTTAACAAAAATGGTGAAACTAGACAGCTTCGATGTACGCCGCTCATGGCAGTGAAATTGTCAGACAGTTCACCGTAAACCCTAACCTAAACTGAAGTATGAGAATAAAGTGCCGACAAGATGTTCATGTACTTGGTCAGTACACCTCTGCGTTTAAGCAACTCTAAAAGTGTAGATCGACCCATCGAATCAAACGCACCTGTGTAGTCGAGAAATAGACCAATTGTTGGCCAGCACTACTTCAGAATTAGGCGAAGGGTAAAAGTTTGATCAATGCGCGCCCATCCAAGGTGAAATCCTTCTTGTTCTTTCATACTCTTTGTCTCGCGAGCCACAATGAGTCGACGAACTACAATGAATGTCAGAAACCTAGAAGTGACTGGAGTCTAGCTAATCCATTTATGGTTTCCAACGTTTACACCTATCATATGACGTACGTCATCTATGGGATACATACAGTCAAGGTGATTAAATTTGTACAGGAATGATGAAAACGACAGGTATTTGGTTTTCACACATATCCAGTTAAGAGTGAATGTGTTGCAACCTGCGGCAAATACTGTAGCTCTATCAAGGTGAACCTAACCTGCCCCGTATGTATCAGTGGTTTAAACGGATAAAGTTGGTTAGACCCTGCACTGGAGACATACATAATTGCAGGCTTGAAATGAACATATCTACAAATTATTTACAAATTATTTTCCGGATGAATACAAATTCGGTGAGTATATTTTACTTCTTTCCCAAACAATAGGTTGGATTTTTGTGAATTCATAACTGGGACCTTATCAAACATCGTGTAATTCCACTTTGAGTAGATACTTTGATCCGGTTATGTTTATGAATTGGCTGGCTACCATAATACCACCACGAATGTAATCATCTTCGAAAAATTACTTAATCGTTTCAGGGATAAAAGTGTTTTCGGAAATAAAAAAAGTATTCATTGTTTTGGTGCTACTTTGGTAAAACTACGACTTCGTTCGGTTCGGAAATTTTTTCAAATAAATATTTTATCAACTATTCACAGTCACAGTAGTCTTTTTGAGCAAAAGCGGCAGGTCATCAAATGCAAGTATAAGGATGAACACTTATTAGACTGTTCCACTGGAAACGCAGTGTGGACTCTCATACATACCTGTGTATCGTTCATGACGTATGTACATCAGTAGCACATGTTGGTAGATCTCAGAGATAACTGACAAGCATGACTCCAAAACAAGCTGGAATAACAACTGGACAAATTCGGTAGCATTCTTTACGGGGACCTGATTTCCTTACCCCTCGTCCTTCGTCTCATCATCGTCATGTTCCAAATCCTGGTAAATTCGAAAACACAAAACGTTCTTACATTTGTGCCGAATATGCCATCACATGGTCAGAAAGTTTAAACTGTTTGGAACCAGGTGGGTCTGTTGATGTTCATGTTTCTGACGTCACCATATCTAGAAACAGATTTGTCATATCAAGATTTGAACTGCTTGTAACTCATTCTCCACGGGTTTACAGAACGGGCTGTGAAGGATTCCGCATTGATTTAAACACATGGTGAGAGATCTGGTCGTTAGACGGCCAATCCTGTTAAAGCATTCCGTTTTGGGAAAACAGTATCATGTCATTTCTCAGTTTCTACCAGCATGTTTAAAGAGGGGAGATTTCAGATGTCTCGACCTGTTTTTTGTGTACTAAGACGAAAATTTAGAATAGATCAAATTTTATAGCGTTTTCAAATGATTGGACTGTCTTCCTTCTTAAAAAAAATACTTGACAGAAAATCCCATATACAACCTGAAAGACTATCGATTGGAAATGCGTATAAACCTGCAAACTTTACGTCGACTGGACAAGGACACGTACACTCCAGAAGAGAATGACGAAGCTGATAAAATAGCTGAAGAAAGACAAAAGGAAAGGCTTGCTGCCGAGGTAATTGTTTCAGAGTTCAATATTTTGCCCTAAAATGTCTCTTGTTATTAGTTCAAATGAATGAATGTGTCGGAAATAATTTCCTGCACATTTTGTCTTACACACACCCTCCATTGAATCTCATCAGGATGTGTGTGGCGAAAGCAAACTGTGAAAGTCATTAACCGCACTCACATACACACTCACACCAACACACGTGAATCACAAAAACGATATGAAGCTGACAACCAAATCCTTCTCTAAGAAGACGGATGGCTTTAATTATCAATGACTACTGGTCCCGAGAACCGAAGTAGTCTTTGATGTTCGATGTACAACCTGTCCGGAAAGATTTCTCCGCTTTTATATAAGGATAACATGTTAATAACTGTTGAGCGATCAATGTTATGGGTTCATACTGAAGGTCCGTAGCATTCTGTGCTATCCACGCATTTTTATGAACCTAAACCGAGACTGGCTTGCCAAACCGTTTGCGTACCTGTAGAACTGTTATATCTGTGTAAATAGTTGGATATTCACAACTTACATTATCACTTTACTTCAAAATTCCTAATGGCATTGTATAACAATCAAACTCGTGTGGTTAACGATAGATGATGAACTAGCTCGAGTCCAGTGCTAACTTCAGCGCAGTAGGAACAGTTGGCCGAGAACCCTGGATACAGTTACGTGTCCATCGTATTTCAGGTTACATGCACTTTTACAGGTGGCAATGCGTAAAACAACTGACTAGGAAATGTGAGACACAGGTTTCCATCACCTCTTGGTGCTTGAGTCAAGGAGGGCACCTGTTTGACAAGTTGTCTGACCGATGGCGGCAAGGTAAGTGAGAGTCTTGATTGGCCGTAATTGTATCGTTCCGGGCATTGAACACGCCTGCGCCCTACTGTCGTTCGCGTAATGCTGGTCCGTAATCTGCGCTCACCACACTTTGTTGTGCGTAAACCCAAGGACTGTAACTTGGCCTTGGTGAGACACACTGAAATATGTTCGGATGAATACCATGTACAACAAACTTTTGTTTCAGAAGAAAAATTATGTTGAACAACCATTCACTCAGTTGATACAGCAGTTGAGGTTAGTTTGTCACTAAGTATTGCGGGAGAAATGCTTGATATTTAAGGCCTGTGTATAAAAGCAATTATTCCATTTCGACTTCCGGTTTACTGTGACGGTTTATCGCCCACAAATTTATCATCGCGGAAATATTCTACTTAATGTTCCTAGCATGCCGAGTGTTCGAAGTCATTACAGGCGTGCGGTTCATGCCACATGCGATGTGCACACTATGAAGTTACTAGGGGTAAATGAACTCTAATGGAGCCGGTCTTACGATAAGGGAAAGACGGGGAAACAGCATTCAAAGTCTCATTGGGTCTTGACTATAAATTAATTGGGAAAGGCAACAACGTGCTGGCGTTGCTTCAAAACGTTTCATTCATCTACTAGAGAATAATACCCTAGTGTTCCTTGGCCTGTATACAATGACAAAGGGTTACAACGAACACTGAGGGCGAACACAGGGGTTGGTTTATTAGTGTACGCATGTGTAACCGGCGTGTTATTACAACGTTCTTCTCCAGGCCTATTCAATCATACCCACACCTTTTAGTTCCGCTCAGGGTAGAAGACGTGAACCGTCTTCAAGTATTTGACCACCGATGTCTGCGTTCAATCGCTCGTATCGGGTGGCATCAGCGCGTAAGTAACGAGGAGGTTAGGAAGCGGGTGTTTGGTAGTGATTGTCAGGCGAGTTCTCTTGTCCAATCTCTACGTTTACACAGGCTTAGATGGTTAGGTCATGTATTAAGAATGCCAGTTAGTCGTCTTCCACACCGAGCACTATTCGCTGACACTGCGACCGACTGGTGTAAGGTGCGAGGTGGACAGACAATGACCTGGCGTAGGGAAATGAAGTCGTTCACCAAGGGGTTGGCCGCCGTGGGTCGTGTTCGTCTCCCGGGCTGGGGTCCTCGCGACTCACAGAGTCGGTGGTTGGAGACACTAGGTGAGATGGCGGCTAATCGAGCTCAGTGGCGTGAATGTTGTCGTTGTTTGGCCGAGCTGTCTGTGAAGTGAGTGCATTTAATGACGCGGTGCAGTGAAAGCCGTAAGGAAGCTGTATCGCTGATGACGCCTTACTCTCACTTGCAGCTCGGTTGTGTTGTTTGCAAGGTGTAGGCACCTTGATGCTGAACGTTTGAATAGGGACGTAGTCATTTTCAGTAGTTAGGTCCCTTCCCGTCCCCTTCTTTTTCGTTCTCTCTTTCTATATAGGGTTTGCTGTTTCTTCATGGTTGTGTGGCAGTTAAGCATTAGTGTGAACCACTGATGTATTGCTGTCTATGATGATGATGATGATGACACCTTTTAGTTGGATACACGTATAACTCTACTGGTCGGCTGGTTCGCTAAAGGGAAGCATATTAACGATTCAACCTCTGCATCGGAATAAGACGGAATGCGCTCACATCATGTACCTTGGGCTACATGAGACTGAAGCAAACCCCACAGAGGCAGCTAAAAGCCACAAACCTCGATCAGCGTATTCAGTACTAAACAAATCAAACTGGTAGAGATAAGCTATAGCGTCTCAAATCGTCGTATTATTGGCTTCGAGTGTAGTTCACTCTCTTTTTGGAATAGCATGACCCACTAGGGGCCTTTTACACAGCTACCACACACTGTATCGCCGTTTTTCCACCTTGTCGGTGACTCTGGGCAATCTTCGGTGTTGTTATCTTGACGATAGTAGAGTTTGCCTGTAAGAATACGTTACTGCTGACTGTCGATAATTGTAGCATCCGGTCCTCCTGGAAAAGCGTCTAGGTGAACCTTTCGGCCAACGGCTTCTTGAGTGAAAAGTTTGGCGTCCGCCTTGAGTTGAATTAAGCTTCCACGTCATCAGTTCAGCGTAACATCTTGACGTTTGCTGACCTCCACCATCGAAGTACCAAACTTACGAGTGATGACCCAGTGGGAGCACTTTGGTGGAACCTGACCAGGTCACTCGAATCCATACATCCAAATTTGAGAAGCGTAGCCGGATCCCCTTGGTTGTACAATTTGTCGAATTCTGGCATTGCAAGATGAAGCTATGTACAAGTGCGTCCAGAGCAGACAGTGTCCTAGTGTTGCCAGAAGTAATGTTTATCGTCGGGGTTTGAGCCGGATGTTACCATTCCGTTGGGCGTGGATGTCTCAGTTTTGTGTGCAGGTATCTTGAGTTAACACTGGTCAGCCGGGTTTTCATTTCAATGGTGCGCAACTGCCGTTTGTTGCACGTGCCTGAACTCTGACAAGTGCAGCTTGAGTATGTAACATGTTGGTGCGGTCAAGATCACATATCTAGACCAGCTCCTGTTGGGCTACACCAAACCATATTCACAGTAACCCTGTGGTACAGAATCTTCCATCTCCAGTGAATTGTTTTAGTCTTGGTTGGCAGCATCCGGTTCGAATTACCCTGTCACAATGACCGAAGCTAAAGGAAGCCTGCGCTTAGCCATCACCACGAGTGGCTTACGCTGAGCCACTTGTGGTTCCGACCACAACTCACGTATCCGGTGTAGACTCAAAGGAATTGGACCAGTGGGTGTGTGCGTGAGGTCTTCTTGTTTAGCCGGCTAATGCTGGCTAGCCAATTCATAAACTAGCTCGAGAGTGAAACCTTTTTCTCTTGGGAAATAAACCGAGAGGGACTGCAGTGATAAGATCTACACTGGGAAGAAACATAGTGAAAATATAACGCAAGAAGCATTTCATTATAGGAGTATATGTTGGTGCAATCTAAATAGGTTAAGGAATCAAATCAAAATACAAGGTTTGATTGGAAGAAAACAAACAAAACTCTTACCCTTCAGTACATCAACAAAGCTGGAGAAAAGGAGAGGTAGTTTAGCTACACCGACGACCACACAGCTAACCTCGTGTCAGGCGTTAGCATAAAGGGCGAGATTCATTAAGGTTGCTTGTCAAGGACTAACACGGATAGGGGATTGTTCACACGAGTGAATATCTTACAAACCGGCAGTCAACGACCGTGTTACTGGGCTACATAAAATTGACTTCTACCACTCGTAGACCACTACGCTGACAACTGCGAGGCTCCACCCAAGAATTCACTAAAGTACTCACAAGTTTTTGATTTGTATCACCTGTCTGAACCACGGCTGTAAACCTGTTCGTAAAAGTCCTCTCTTGTCGGCCAAACCCTGATGATTGAGGCTATAAGGTTGTGTAGGTTTGCGTATAAGTCAGTCGTGCCTAATGCGAGATCAATGGTGCATTGGTCAACACGGTTGCCTTATGAAAGTTTGGCTGGAGGTAGAATTCCGGCAGTCATAAGGATATTCAATACTGATGCTCTTCAATGAGAGCGAGACTGGACTCTCGTGTTTCTTGTTGAAACAAGTTGATTGGAAAGTCTGTCTGAATTCAAGAGTTGCGATCAACTGTGGGCGACGTTCAGTTTAACAAAAGTAAATCATTGACAACTTGTTCGTAAACTCGAGAGGAGATCAAAACCTCCAATGTGGCCAGTCTGACGGTCAGCTAGTCAGGAAGTAGAAATCTATCGATCCAGTGCGACCAAACTGCCAGTGTCTAACAAGCCAAACAAGCGTGAACAGATAAAAGCTGCGTCGTGGAACTCTTAACCGCGATAGCTCGAGTACCCACTAACAAGTAACGAATAATGATACCTCGAGCAGAGTCAATGAAAAGGCTATTTTCTGGATCTTTATTGTTGGGATTGGTGTACACTCTTAATGCAGTGACGTTCATCGGGACCGTGTCCTGTTTTGCTGGCCAGTGTGGCCGTTTCCTGTTCCGATCTTGTCCCGACCGCGTCACGCATCGAACCACATCCATTTGCAACATTCCAATTGGCTGAGTGAACAAATGGGGACTGCCGGTGTGCACATGTTCGAATGTGGAGGAGGGTTTTCGGGCCGGCGACTGTGTGGACGACCACATGCAGGTAGGGACAGCTAGCATCATTTAGACTAGACGGCTTTTCACATGATGGGGGAGATGACAGCTACCGTCATCCGTAACAGTGGGATCTCAGTCGCAACACCTCTCTTTTCAAGTTAATCGGTTATCACAAAAGCACTTTCTACAGTTATAGACTGGCTGGATGACGAACACGATTAGAACTGTGAAGTTCATAAGGGTCTGAGGCCGGGATTGTTGACCATGAGGGCGTTAATTAGGATGTACCAAACAATATGTCATCATCATTATCGTCATTTCAGTTATGAGCCCTACCGGTGAGTACAATGGCCAACGCTGCATTTGGTCTTGCTAACGGCGCATGAAGCTACGGCGAAAGTATATAGTGGAGTAAAAAAGAAACAGGAAGTAAACAAACGCAAACAGACAAGTTTCACGAAAAAGAAGAATCAGCACGTTTTCAGACATAAAGTTGTCATCGACTGCGTTACAGTGCAATATCAGAGGGTTTTTCCAACCAGAGATGCGGATAGTCGCGAACTTTTCAGTCGTGGTGGACGGCACCCACCAACCTTCTTCAGTGGAACGATGAACGATTTCATAACCTGTGACCGCAGCATCACCCGGCCGTCTGACGGTTTCTTCCAACCATCAGCAGCCACACAGAACAGAGCGCGGTGCAGCAGACACTCCGTCACCATATGGAGCACATGGTCTAACCAGCTATCGGTCGCGAGCTTGAACATTTCCCAAACACGTGCTGACGGACTGCCGCGTTGATCGCAATTGAGCTCATATGATACAGGCTAACTGGTGGAGACAACGATGATCGAATTCCGAAAGTCAGTCAAATGTAGAGCGCTGCGTGATTAACAACACCGTACAAGTGGCAAGTCCTTCCAAGAGAGTAGCCAACGTTAATAATTCCAGTCACAAAATGAAAGTTACTTGTGTCGTATGTCAACTAAGTAAAAAAACCTCTCACATTCAAAAGTTCTTCAGGGCATCTGGGTACTATCACTGTTAAGACTGACACATCGAGACGGAAAAACGTCTGTCATAGTGAGAAAATCGTAACTTTTTCGCCAAGTCCTTGGCCACGCAGTTGTGCTGAGCGCAACACACATCATGGGTGATCTGGCTTGTTTGTAAAATGTCAGTGAGACTTTCTGGTTGACCACAGCTTTCACGAACTGAGTGTTCACTTCAGAAACCGCACTGGAGCTGGACGGCAAAAGTAAAGATCCGGTCGGCATTCAGCAGCCAACGATTGGTGAGTGGAGGGCGAGACATTCCATACACACTACGACTGTCTAATGTATGGTGAGGCTTATCCATCCGCGCTACGTCGGCGTCCATCTTTCTCGTCATTAACACACGTACGTACCGTACGTACCAGAACACTGACGTCTCTCATGATAGAGCCAGACGAATCATCTTCGACCGTCTTTATCAGAATTAGACGTCGATCACACAGGAGTCTCTTCACTCGCTAATTGTGAGAAATGGGGATGTTGACAAATAAACTGAGAATGTCCAAACTGCCCAAGCGAATTGGAACGTGGATGTAGCTGATTGGTGTGCCTCTGGGAAGGTGGAGACACCGCCTGACAAACTGGTGAGTTGTACAGTCCGTAGTTTCGAGCGTGGTTCGGTGTGCTGTGAGCCAAGAACGCGGATGGTACAAAGGTCATCATTCGGAAGGCCAGTAAGCTTCAACATGGCAAAAACAAATAGACTCATCTGCGCACAACACTGGTCTCAGAAAGTCACGGTTACGACGGACGCCAATACCCAATTCTCTTATGTACCAAGAACCATTTCATGCCATGCTGCACTCTAATGTTTCTTCCTGTGCTATTTACCGCGGCTATTTCGACATCAAAATTCATGTACCTGCCTCACTACTGAATAGTAATGGTGTGAAAAGTATAGTGCGGTCGCTTTTCCTCACTACAGCTGGACTCAGCTCAAAACTGGCCAGTGATTCATCCTGAGATCAGGTACTGTATCAGGAGATAGAGGCGCTGATACAGCTTCAGGGGCGCTTTAGTTCTTTCATCTTGCATCATACGAAGCTGCAGTCGGTGATTGGTGAATGCTTTGCCGTGTCAGAGACGCCTAACAGTAATAATACTGATGTTGTAAACCCTCGACTCAACACGTCGGTTCGTCCACGGTATAACAATGGGATTGATATAAATCAGCTTCTCCTTCTCGTAATAATTAATACGAAAAATCTTGATCTCAAGAATAACACAGGGGTCCCCGTTAATTGCGCCCAAGACAAACCCAAAGACGGGTGCAAAAAGCTACTTTGTTTCGCTCCGACAATGTATGCGACAAGAAGAAAATTGCGTATTATTCATGGGGTGCATAGCGACCCAAAAACATTTTTGAATCAGAAAGATAGACATCAGAAAAGTGGCTAAGGTCACTAAGCCACCAACCAGCATAGCGGAATAGAGACAGAACAGGTAGAAAAATAGGAAAGGTTACTTCTCGAATGTTCACGGCATTTCCGCTTAGTGTGATCGTACAGGATCATTTTCTCAAGGAAGAAAGCCAATTTTGGACAGAAAAAAGGATTCCTCTAACAAAATTAGTAGAATGGTCAACTGGCTCATGGTCGCCACAGATGACTATGAGTTTGGTCTTTCGGGTGTTGCTCTTCAGTCCAGATAGCTTTAGAGCACTGGCGGCGTCTGTAAGCTTTTGGAGAGATGAGTCGGATTCTTCGTCGGGAAGGTCAAATCGTCAACGTACACGGAACCGCTGTCCAATGTATCGTAGAAGCGATAGTCAAGCTCCGTTCAGGACAGAGCAGAAACCTCATCCATTGCAATGAGGAATAGCAACGATTGCAGTGGGATACCTTGGTGAACGCCAGGCTGGGATTGAAAGGTGGAGCTCTCGAACTTGGCGGAAACGTTTCAGTAAGAATCAGCAATGTAGTGTGTTACAGGTGGAGTAGCACCGAAGGACTGGCCGATTTGATAATCGAGTCCTGTCAGATAGAACGGAACTTCTTTGATAGGCTAGGGGACGTAGTGCGTGCGATCTGGAGCAACTCGTGGAGCATTGAGATCACCTCGAGACAACCATCACCGTGTAGAAGTGCGAACTGAAGAGTGGGCAGTTGGAAACGTGTATTCTACTGGTCAACCCGTGTCTTTTGGAAGCAGCGTACCAGCGAGAAAATACGACGGTAAATCTCAACTCACCAGTAATCTAAAATATCGCCTTGCGGGTTTAATGAGTTCAGTGATCTCGACCTGTCTCGGAAGTCTTAATCGCGGGGTTATCGATTGGAGTTGACAAGACGGTTACTGTGTCTCCTCTCGAGACGATCGGGCAAGCTGATCATTGTTCACGAGCGAGAGTAGTTGAGCGTTCAGATTTGATAATTTGGTCGTGCCTAATGTGAGATCACTGGTGCAGTGGTTAACGCGGTTGCTTCAGGATTGGAATGACCGGAGTTCAAATCCCGGCCGTGGCAAGGATATGCACTACTGACGAGCTCTAATGAGAGCGAAACTCGAGTCTAGTGCTTCTTTTCGAAAGAGGCTGGCTGCAAAGTCTATCTGAATGCGAAGGCTGCGATCAAATGTGAGTGATGGTCAACTTGAAAATCCCAACTCGTTGGGAGAGGAGGTGTTAAACACTTTCGGCACAAACGTGATGCGGGAGCGGCACAAGTGAAGTAGACAACTTTCACTTCGCAAGGAAAGGTTGTAGTATCCGACCAAGGCATCAGCTTTCATACTCTTCAGTTGTTGAGAAAGCAGTGTGTCACAATCAGTATAGGTGTTTTTCATGCCATTCAGAGTTAGGGAAGCTTCTTCTCCAGCGATCGAGTCGATCAAGCACCGTTCCGGAGGCAGGTAGTGGTTGCTCATCAATGTGCAGATGAACCGATAGCACGTCGGACCGGTACCCACTAGAAGTATCTGAGAAGCTACGGTTCGTCCTGTGGACAATTCTCCAGTTACCGGAAAAAACTGAGGAAGTAACATGTTTATTTCGGTGGTAGTGCGTCTTGGTCGCGTGAGTTACTGTATCAATACGAGCGCGTCTTTGTGTGGTCAGTCGCCAGGCGTTAGGAAAAGCTTGTGGGGACTGTACGCTAAGCAGTGACTTTGCCTGTAACCTTGTAAAAATGCCTGCATGAACATAACAGACAAGTGACAGTAATTCACCACTGTATAAGAAAGACTTGTTATTGGACTACAGGTAAGTTATTGCTGTTTGGGTCAAACAAGAAAACCACTCAATGTGTCCAGCAGCTTTGGGCTCAATATCGGACGTCATGTTTGTCTGTTGCGCGGTGAGTTTTCTAGGCAGTGGGGGTAGTAGTTTTCAGCCAGTTCACGTAATGTACGCACGTCCTGGTGATCTTCAGAGTATGGTCAGGTAAATGTGGTAGAAGCTGGTGATTAAGTTCGTATCGAGTGGAGCATGATGAAGCCAGTTCACTGGCAAGCTGATTCTTGCTGAGACCACTTTAATCCGGTAGCTTTCATGCACCTGAGCTTCTCACAGTTGCGTTCGACGGGATGCACATACCTCTTGTGTTGACTGGTCAATTGTGGTCGGAAAGCTAAGGTAACGGTCTGCGCAGTCAAATGTTAGAGGAGGTTCAGTGCCCACTTCTTGCTCTGCATCGTCTTTGTGTCGATGCATATTGGTATCCGCCGACAAACCAGCGTTTGATTTACATATCTGGCCACATTTTGAACCGGTATACTTCGCTCGCCCATTCTGTGTACTCGTAGACGCTGGCACGGAGTCTTCATTTTCTTGATCGGAAGCAGCCAGTACAACGAAACCAGATAGAGTGATTGTTTCTATCTGGGGTTGCTGCACGCTCAGCCACTAAAGGCTTGCATCGAAAATGTTCAACTAACATCACGAGGAAGTGGTTCAGTGCGTCAACATCCATTAATCTGTTATTAACACTTGAGTATATTGGTATTATTACCGATTCTAACTTTGTCAAATGTGTTAAGGGGAGCTGGAATTACAGCACAGGGACCTTAGATGGGCTACAGTAATCCACCCCATCCAACACTACTCACATTATTGTTAACATTTTTAATGAAGTATTCGACCGAGTGCTCTGATTATCGTCAGATTTTGTCTGACTGTGTTCATACGGGAGCAAGGGTCGCTTGGCGAGGTCACACAGACAAGCTAGTCGATGTAGCCATATAACTTTTGCCTTCTACCTTCCGGTAAATACCTACAACAAGCTCCTTATTTAACCATTTTATTTAGTGCATTTCACCATGATGTTACAGGCATCTTACTAAACTGAATTAAATCAGTGGTGCAACTGAAGAATGTGGTAACTGACTAAGGAAAGTGATCACTTGTTGACCAAACGCATAGGGAGTTACAAACAAAGAAAGTCTTTCAGCAACATCTGGTCGGAAACAAGTTCACTTGCTGCGCCAATTTGATTTGCAAGAACTGGGAGTAGGGTAACTTGGGAAAAAACACTTCAGATCAAAGTTATGAAATAGATCTCAATGCAAATGGACCAATCAGAACGCAACGCTGCGTAGTTCAATAACGATTGCCGATGTGAATTTTCTCTAGTAAAACAGTATCATTTTTCGCATTTCGTGAGATTGCTTTGCCTCACACAAGTGTTGTTTATTCTGAATGTATGATACAACTGTAATGAAACAAACAGCAAAGCTTATCGAGCTCACTTTGAGAGACTACTATTTGCGTCTAATACGGTTTACTACGGGAACACATGCTGTACACCATGCACCACTTTATCATGCACGAGTAGTTGCAAACGAACCTTACTCTCACTTGCAGCTCGGTTGTTTGTTTGCAAGGTGGAGGCAACTTGATGTTGAGAGTTTGAATATAGACGTAGTCATTTTCAATAGTTCGGTCCCCTCCCTTCTTTTTTCCTTCTCTCTTCCCATGTAGGGTTTGCTTTTTATTCATGGTTGCATACTGGTTAAGCATAAGTGTGAACCACTGATGTATTGCTGTTTATGTTGATGATGATGATGATGGTGATGATGATGATGATGATGATGATGATGATGATGAAACGAGGTTGTTCCCCACTAGACGACTGGACACGCTAGAACCACTATCAATTAGATAAGCGAATACTCATGCTTTTGAGAGGCTTAAGGCATGGAAGGACATACAACCCTGAGAATGACAATAAGATCGTGTACGAGAAGGTTGGTCGGGTAGTAATTTGGTTGCAACCGATGCCCACGGTCAGACTGAGTTAAAGTTAGTACATGGCCACGTGAGAGCTTCGGACATGACCGACTTGTCCACAAATCTACAAACCCCGCGGTAATTGGAAAAGTGAATCTGCGGGCAAACACTTCTGGTTCCTAATCTGAATTCTGTGTTGCTTAACATGCAAGTGGTTATAGCTGGTTTTCAGTACCACCGTTTTCTTCTCCTTTCCCTGTCGTTATCCCAACCTGAACGTAATTGATTGTCTCGAGTTAGCCCAAATTGAGTGATGTTGGAAATCAGTTGTTAAACTTGTACCTATCCACCCGTTCATCCTCCTGTTTATCCAGGCCTACTAATTCGACTGTCCTGTTTTCAAACTTGCCGGCGAAGCTTCAACAAGACAATGCTCCACACAAAACAAACTCACCGAGTTTCAAATCATATCGTTATCTACATCACACCTCCTCTGTGGAATAAGCCACTGTTCAACCGCCTGCCTTCCTTCAACCCTTCGCATAAATATATAGATGTTAACTTGTGTACATGTATTTTGCTTTGATCACAAGAATTACAGTTGCGCTGGGAAAACGTTGCACTTCCTTTAAATTGAACAACCCAGTTGTATTGTTTGAACAAAAAACTCTGCGACGTGTCTAATAAGAAACTGATCCGAAAGTTCTTATTGTCCACCCATTCTGTGAGAAAGCTTGTCATTGAATTTGGCCTTCTGGTTCCTAAACTTTTAAGAATGTCATTTTCAAACCTAATGTTAGCAAGAAAGCGTTGTTTGGTATGGTCAAAGTAAAGCTTGTCATTCTTTTGCTCAACTGGGTGATTCTTGTTGAAACTAGAGAAGTATTTAATTAGAAACCCTGTTTATGGGGTCTGAATATCCTCAAACTGAACACTGGAATCCGAGCATTGCACATGATTATACTATCATCACTAACACCGTTGTCGATTGCGACAAAAAACCAGTGGTTTACTGTGAGGTGTAAATACTAAACAAACAAGAAAAACAAATCCTAGTTTGCAAGTAAAAGAATGAACAACGACGGTGAGGCGATCAAAGAAAATGTAATTTTTCCAAGGAAACCGGTAATCAAAACGTGTTTTCCTCATGACGGAATCACGGATGTATTTATCTGGTTCACCATCAAACCGCAATGTTCTTGAGTTGTTTCCGAACAGAATCTAGTGATCTATATTTCATTTCTATACTTTGTTCCCTAAAGACTTCCATCATGTGTGTACAGGGAATAAACACACATTCGGTTACGAAAAATACTCACAACACGTCAGACATCATTTACTACCAATAACTCCACTCAACTCCAAGTATCGGTTCCATTAGGATTTCACCCTCCAAACGTTCATTTATGACAACGGTACAAAAATCCCCTCAGTATTTACAGGTACTATCTACAATTGCCAAATATAAACTATTAATGTTGACAAGCGATCCAGTCAATCATTTCTTCCCTATATCAGTATAATGTTAAATCACACTGTATTCAATTCAACTTGTCAAGTTGAACGGAAAATTATGGCTGCAGTGGACCACCCAGTTGAACCGTGCTTAACGTAGTAAGATGTGGACAACCTAGTGAATAAACTACATTTTGAGATGGTTTTCCTTTGTGCGATTCACAATTTTATCATTCAACGTATGGTCACGATTATGTTTCGTCTAACGAACGTACAGCGTCAGCGTTCTGCACCTGGTTGACTGACCGTACAAATCAACAGGTGATTGTTGTATCGTCCTGCAGCCATCAAACTGTGTCCGTCGAATCGGTTGGACACAACAAAGAATAATCAAAAGCCATGAATACTGATTTTAACGGGAGGCCGGAACACAAGCATTTCAGCTGCTGACTGTGAACCAGTGAGGGTGATGTTATACGCGTTATTTATTGACAGTGGTATGTACTTGACGATACTTACTGAATAAGTAACGGATTGCTCTGACTAACTCGTAAAAATGCTGTATTTTGACAATCCATTAGTCCCCACTGTGTGAATCTAACACAACCCAAAACTTATAATGTGACTGTAGGCTGTAGAAATATATTCATTCACAAACCAAACATGTTTCATCAAGATGTGTTGAAAGATTGTGTTGAACCACTGCTATAACAAATTGGAATGCTTGGTTACGTTCGGCTTCGGCAAGATGGCTTAACATCAGAGTACGCATTGTACGGAAGAAGACACTTCTAAGAAACATCTAGACAAGGATACAGTGGATTAACACAGTGCCCTCTCCCGATCTCTGGCTATCAATCTACTAGGTTGTTCCCTTTGGGGTCACTGTAAGCAGGGGGTCTACGGGGACGTTAATAATCTTTGGCAGAGCTAAAATTGACCCAGAGCTATGAATGTAATAGATCTTTTGAGGGTACTTTACAGCGTTTGCTGTCTTCATGCCTATGCCGAACACTTTCTTGTGAACAATACCAGCAATCCAGCTCACAGAGAATGCTGAGTCACATAACCCTCCCTGACGCAGAATACAGGTCATGGGATGACAAGTTACAGAAACATTAGTGGACGTCACTGCACTTGTCCTCGTTTTCCTAGGTACTCTGTATGTGAACAGCAACAGTAATTCGCTTCATTGTCTAACTCCGCAATTTCTATTCAGACATGTAAACTCGCATCGACACTCGCTCGTAAATAATACTCGCTTAAGCCGATTATTTCGACAGGAAACCAAGTGAGTGTTCTGCTGATTACAGATTTAACACACCATATATTGTCCAGTGGGTTATACGAAACCTGTGGTTTCAACTTAACTGAGAAGTTCTGAGGGCTGGGTGATCGAATGCAATTAGAAGGACAGCTAATTTGTCTCCTGTCGAGGTGACTGCGTAACATGGACATTGCTAACAGATGAGTGTCAGTGAGTGATGCAATATGATACTCCAATCGTCTCTAATATGACATCACTGGTGCAATGATTACTACGATTGTCACACGAGAACAATACTGATAAGCTCCATCAAAGGCAAAAGTTGAGAACCACATTCCCCCTCTAAGTGGAACAGCTGAAAAGTGTACTTGAATGTGAAAGTGGAGAGCAAATTTGAGTGATTTTCCATTGACACGGATTACCCGTAACTACTTACGATAGACTGTAAATTCGCCGTAAGTTTGCCAGAATAGTTCATCTGATCAAGCCTTCAGTGATCTCGGCTTTCGGGCAACGCGTCCTGAGGTTTGACCACCTGGAAAACATTTAGGGTGCTTCACATCTGAGTACCGTTGGTATCTGTTTGTCCTTTTTTCAGTCTTGGACGAGTTGAGGACAGTAATTATTTTTCAAGTGTGGGTAGTCACCATGACCTAGAATAAAACGTGTTAAAAAACACTAGATTTATAAAGAATAACGTTTTGGACGTCGTCCAATGGAATTTCAGCCCTACTATTTCAAAACAGTGCCAACAGGTGAGGTTCTTCTTCCTCACGTCGTTCGTGCATGCATCTTCACAAGTAGCTGCGGACGAGCACAAGCACCGGCAACATAATCACCATCCATAACTTTCGTACGTCCACTTCAGTTTGTCACAAGGTCAACTGGGGAGGCTACACATTCAGAATAAATGTCTGAAGAAAGAGGTGGCGGTAGCAACCAAACAGATGTAACCGAACATGATCAGTGGTGATGAGGTGCAGGTCGTGATAACATGTAACCATAATGTAATGATAACCTGAGCGTGTGAGTCAGTTCTGCGCACTCCCATTAGAGGATACGTGATAAAAAAAATATACGGCCCTATTGAGAAGTATACAGTTTAACTGCAGGTAACCATTCACTCGCAGACCAAGTGAAATGGCTTTTCCTCGCTCCTCGTTTTAATCATTGACTGCCACGTCAACAGTGGAAATTTGGTAGCATCACCCCTGACCTTACTCTGATGTACAATCGTGCATCCATGGACAAGGAGGTATATTTTGTACACGAGTTACTGACCTGATTCTTTGGAGCATTTCCCTTGAATTATTTTGCGACTTTGTTTGGTCCGTTTATGCATCCTCATCTTGAGCTGGATACACAACCTCATCGTTTTGACTTTGTGAAAGGCGGCATTCTTATTGAGAAGACATATCGACCGGCCACAGAGTATACAGACTGAACACTGATAGTTATCAACGAGCTGTCTATATGTTAAAAGGGTTTGCTCTTGATACTTGCGAACGTCCATCAACCGCGTCATCTACGGTTCAACACAATCAACCACCGCAGAGAAAAGATCAAATTGCCCCAAAAACTACTCTTTTAGCGTCCGCAATCTAGAGCAGCCTACCAGATGCCATCGCAACTGTGTCACCGGTAGTTAAATCCAAGTCAAGACTCAACGCGCGTGGTTGGGGCATCTAAAACATTGCTGCAGATAAAACGGGTGGCCGACCTCACATTTTCCGTTAGTCCGCTGTTGTTTGCTATAAACTTAAGTGCGTTTTTTGTGTGTATGATAAGTCATGGTTGCGTTTTTTTCTTCGTTAATTTTTTCCGAAGATTTCACCGTTTTCAAATCGCGTTGTTGCTGTTATCACAATCCCCAGTCTGAAGGCGCTTACCAATCTGCTGTTTTTCTAAGAAAGCTCATCCTCCACCTTCCTGTAAATTTCCTATCGATCCTGTGAATTCTATTATGTAGCAAAACAGCAGGGTAACTACTGGGAGTAAGACCACATTCGTCAGTCAGACATTATTGTGTGTATTGATAAACCTCATTGTTTGTTTTTATTTCATGAATAATTCAGTTAAACAACGGTGATTTTTATGACAATGATCACGACTGGCAGAAATCTACACTGATGTACATATTTATTAAACCTGTGAGTCAACGAAAACGTTCTCCGTCTCTAGTGAGTAATCTCAAAGTAATTAACGTTGTATCGTAATGTTAATTTATTAGTTACCCATTTGAAACCATACTTCAGTCTGTAGTAGCATCGGTAGAAATCGTTCGATGCTGTGCATGAATGTTTCTCGTATCGAAGACCTCGTCCAGTAGTGCCTGAAGGCAATTTGAACTATGCCTTCCGAACGACTAAATTTATCAGTTATACGACAATATCGTTTTGACGTCTACGTAACGCATACACCTTCGAAATGTCACGAGTAATCTGGAGCCAGAGATGATCCGGTTTGTTGAAGGTACCCCAAGATTTGTAACTATGTGGCTGCATTCCATTTTTCACGTACATAGAGTTCATGTTGATATGCACATATTCTAAAACACGGTCACGGGATAGCTACTAACAATGGTGGTCTGGGTCACGGAGTGACCACTTGGAGCGAAGTGTTTACGGTGAAAGGAGTAAGGGAGATAGAAATAATGACGTGAGGAATAAATGTTTTCCACAGTTCTTTCACAACTCATTAAAATTAGGGAGGTTTCATCAATACGTGTCATGGATTGAAAGTTGACTGGGTGGTTGCCCAAATGTGCTGACGGACTGTTTTAGGCTGAATGACGGCAACTCTGCAGACACCCCGGAATGCTTCTATGACGTCTATCTGATGGCTGAAGTCGATGAGATGTGTGACAGTAGCGCTAGTGACTGATTCACAGCAAACGGTTGCAAACCGGGCTAGATTCAGTTCTTTGAGCTCTGTTGTACGACTAACAAATTCCACTAACAACAACAACAACAACAAGAACAACAACAACACGAAAACGAACGCACAAATACTGGTTGATCGGGGACTGGTGGCTTGTTTTTCAGGCTCAATATTAACATCGGCATCGTGGCGAATCAGCCTCTTGAGGATACTATTGCAAAGGTACGTCTTAACGAACAGTAGGTCCAACGGTTAAGTTGATAAGCTACAGTGTCGCCTTTGAACAAAAGTTTTATGAGCATTGTTTTCTTTTTGATAGTGAGCATTATCTCGTGTGGAATCTCGGTCCTCATACTCGAAGTAATTAATTGGTCTGGATAATCATTTTCTTTTAACATATGTTTACTCGTTTTGAGTTCTTGCTTCACTGTTTCATCCGAGAAAATCTGTTCTGTTTAGATTATGCTATTAAGACCTCCAGACACTGTCATATTCAGGAAGATGTAGAATTAAAAAGAAGAAACTAAGCTGGTCGAAAATCAACTCACTAATTCTCCTAAACAACTATTGTAACAGGGCCGTACCACACAAAATCTTACTGGGTTAAACAATCTGGATATATCGTCCCATGGCTGTGCGGTCTGTCCATAAGAGTGATAGTTGATATGTGCAATTTACTACATCACACAACGGCCAAGTGGTTGTCGGAAATACTGGGGTCACTGGAGCACATAATGTACCCACATAACCTTCGTAACACTTTCGAGTTTCTGGATTTCATGAGGGATATTAATACCGAACACGGCCTTCCCCGATGTGTCTCCGCTGTTCATGAACGTTCCGTTGATGGAGACAATCGACTTTTGTTTGGCCAGATAGAACAACCGAAAACAATACATGGATTACAAAAACCAGACCTGAAACAACTACTTCTGCTCTGCATCTTCAGTATTTTGTTGATGTTCAACGATGAGTTGTGGCGACAATGGGACAGGATAGCAATGGGGTGTCCATAAGGCTCACTCCTGGCAGAAGTATTCATGGGCAAATGAGAATCCAGACATCAGCGTACGACTCAGAGTTTCTGTATTTACCGCTGATATGTTGATGACATTTGTTGTTATGCAACCAAGCGATGAGCCAACCACCATCGTTTTGTGAATTAATGCCGTGTATTCTTTGCTTCGTTCCACCTTGGAAAAGAAGACGAACAATACGTTTCGGTATTTTAGACATCGGACTGACCAGGCGTCCAGACGGTACACTGGACCGAATAATACGCTAACACCAACAGTTTTGTCTATTAAACAAAAAAGAAACCTGGCCAAAAGCCTGACGATTAGAGCAGGAGAGATTTGCTCGGATGAAGCAGTGTATCAAGAAATCAAAACGATTAAAAATTTGTTAAGAGGAAATGGCTATCCAGACCACTTAATTACTTCGAGTATGAGGACCGATATTCCGCACGAGGTAATCCTCACTGTCAAGAAGAAAGCAATGCTCATAAAACCTCAGTTCAAAGGCGATATTGTAGCTTATTAACTTAACCGTTGGACCTACTGTTCGCTAAGACGTACCTTTGCAACAGTACCCTCAAGAGGCTGGTTGGTCGGTACTGGATTCGCATATCTTTGTGAGTTCCATGTTGGTTCACATCCACCATCTGACAGGACACCCGACTGTTGAAATCCCTCTGTCGCAACTGGATGGTTGTTAGACTCACAACATCAATATGGGAAATGATGCGCCAGGTAGGTATCGAAAAATACTCAGGTTTGTAGGACATTGTATCAGTGGTGTCGTTCTAGACTATGCGTGAACAATCAGTGTAACTGGGGTGAACCAGAACATATTGTACTTCACTTCGCAGGGATGTTTTAGCTCGCAAACAAATGATAATATGGAGAGTAGGGGTCAGGTAGAACAATTTCTTGTGAAATGTTTCCAGTAGGCTGTAGGTCTGGCATCGAAATTCCAATCTAATTCCAGCATCCGCTAATGATGCGCCTTGGTTATCCGGTTCGACCATAAGTCGAAGCGTTTTAGGACATGTGTATAAAACTGAATGTGAGTTCAACGGTTCACTGGAAGTCAATTGGGAAGAGGCGTTGGGCAATTGGCTAAGAAATAGTTGTTTCCTCTGCTCTACACCGAAATTGCCCGGCTTCAGGCTTCGCGGAAAACTCCAGCCAGGCTAACACTCACACACACACAGTATACGAACTGATTAGATTCAATCTTACTGTCGCCAGATTGAGGAGTTCATGAAACGGTCGTCTTGCTTTTAGGTTCCGGTAGGATTGGTTCAGGAGTATTGCCTCAGACTTGGTCAGAAATCCTCGGAAGATACACTGGAACATAGTTGCTCTGATTTCTGACCTCAGCCAATGTTTGACATGTAATTAAGGTCTTCTCAGTGGATAGCCTGGGTTCTCGATGGATGTTGTGGTAAAATTGACCGTATCGAACAGCTAGAAAAAAAGATCAAAATGAAACCAGTTTGTTCAGTGTGACGCGTTTGAACTACTTTGATGCAGATCGACCTGGACTCCCCATACACTGTGCTATCATTAAAGCAAGTAAGACATTTACAATCAATCTTCATCTTCCAATCACTTTCCAAGTTTTGTGCATACGTTTCATTGCCTTACTTCAACTCTACTCCTTCGTCTTAGCCAATAACAGACGACTGGGGAATTTTTCAAATCTAACTGATTTGAGGCTGACCACACATTTTGCAAACGCCGCATAACGGTGAACCAACCATCAAAGAACAGTTGCAAACTGGTAGCGCCGATTGAAGTTGACGAACCTGACAAGTTCTTGGCCATGGCCATGAAGATTACGGTCATGATCATCTTCATAATCATTTTGAAATAAACAGAGTCGGATTATGCGTTATAGCAGCCTAGCCTAACGCACAAATTGGGCTGGATATATATCTTTTTATATATACCGCACAGGGCAGGAGGTTATACGTAAATTTATATATATATAATGATGTCGGATGTGGTTCCACAGTTGCACTGATAAACAGTCTGAATGACCCGGTTTGCAAACACAGCAGTTCGGCGGAAACGTGACAAATCATCCAATTGATTCGGACGGTAAGATACGTTAGGCGCTACTGTTACTCACGTGAGCGAAGATGTTACACTGCGGTATGAAGCGGAACATAAGCGATAAATTCGGATACAGTTAAATTGTTTGCAGCTAGTTTAGAGTTTATGGAACTCCAACAAATGTTGGAGCGCCGATCAGTCGTGACTAAGACCATATAGCGAAAACCCGCTAGTCACATCAAACTTGGGTTCAAAAGTATACTACTGTAAACTTACGAGTAGAGCAAAAGTTGAATGTGAAATTGGACTCCAGTTATCGTCATCAACATCGCCGTCAAATACGTCAACCATCAGTGGTTCGCGTTGATGTTTCATTGCCAGCTACCTATGAAAAGAGGCGCAAGCTCTAACCAAGTGTAAAAGAGAGGGAAGGATGCCTGATTACTGGAAACAACTGCGTCTAAACTCAAAACATTCAGATTCAAGATGCCTGAACCTCGGAAACATTTATAATCTTCGTCGCTTTCTTCACTATGTACACCTCAGGGCGTTCGACTGACGGAGAAGTTGTGGTCAAACTACAGCCAACGTACCTTTAACCTAAAATTGGAGTGCTTGTGAGAAAATACGCCGGCAATTTACAGAGCTGGTGTCAGTCAAGCAGCTTATATGACGTCTCTTACCTATCGATGATTAACTTGTTTACTCAATGAATGAAATCGACCAGCCACTATTGGGCTGGCCTGCAAACTAGCGAGCATTTGTCATGGCCTCAGAAGGGGTAGAAGAGGTTTTGCAAACAGTTGACTCTAATAACTCGTAGAGAAGGGATGAGTAGCAGTTACGAACTTGCTGGGCCTAATCAGCAATACACTAGCTGGGTAATCAAGCCTACACCGATCAATTGAATTCATCTTTTAAGAAAAAGAGCTGCATCAGATAAGAACGAAATTTCCTCTTAACCCGATTACCGTGGTTTTGGGGTCTACGCATAACTCTGTCCGATCAGAGTCAGAGTTATCATTGTGTAACACACGATCTGTGAACCCAATAATGTCAGCCTAGACGGTGTGATAAACGGACAGGTCCTACGAGTAAAGCAAACATTAAAGAATTGGGATTTTATACCGCACTGAAGAAACTGTGCAAAATATTAATCTTCTCTCTTTTCAGCTATGAACTTTGCCAAACGCCTCAGTAAACCAGCAAACACAATCAAACTACGGAGATGTGCAAGACCCCATATGAAATCGTCGAAAAACGCTTAAAATTTATGGACACTAAAGCAACTGATACCCGACGGTGATGGAGCGGATTGCAAACGCTCGGTTTAAAACAGCATATGAAATATGCAAATATGGTTTGAACTGAAAGTCACCCACACTGCGAGTGCAATAACTGTGATCAATTGCCAATGACGTTCAATTTATGTGATAACCAAAATCTCCTACTGCTCATCAGTAATCAGAATGTGGCTCAGTGTGATGATGACTTGTGTGATTTCAGCTTGGAAAGAAGTTCTTGTGGTGGGGTAATCGACTGGAGCTAACGGGACCGTTATTGTGCTTCTCTTCGAGACGACCGGGCAAACTGGTCAATAATCACAAACAAATATGTCTGCCTGTTTACATATGACGATTTAGTCGTGTCTAATATGGGGTGAGTGGCGCTGTGGACAACGTGGTTACTTCTTGAAGGCGTGGTCGGAGTTCTATCCCCGGCCGCAGCAAGATTATGGGCTACTGACAAGGTCTAATTGAAGCAAAACTCGAATCTAATGCTTCTTTTCGAAACAGGCTGGCTGGAAAGTCCATGGGAATGTGATAGCTGCGAGTAGCTGCGAGTGACGTTCACTTAGTAGTCGAATTATGTTGATAAGGTGATAAATATTTTGTCCGGAAGAGGGGGTTTGCGAAGGACAAAACTTTAGTAGAGTTAAGTGTCAAAACTATCTGGCCAGAGGACACACAAAGACGTGATCGCTGCAACCAGTTTTGAAAGAAACGGCCCGATTAGTGCCACTATCTTAATATTGTGTAAATTTGTAGAAGTCCATAAAGATGGTTACAACTGGTTCCGATTCTTGACATGATATTGTAACCTAGTCCGACAGCTAATCTAAATGGTAGAATTACTCAGAGAACTAAGGACAACTTTCAGCTTTAAAGGTGCTTCTGAGTTTGTGAATTCCAAAATTAAAAACAACCAGATGTTTTCATAAGATGTCATGCCATCATTCACAAATGTGCCGTTTAAGCAGACAGTGGAATGTATGTATATAAATATATGGTTAGAAAGATGGGTAGTTATGGGGTTACATTTAGTCTGTTGTTCGCAGACTCAACGGGACTATCAGACAGTATCTGTGAGCATCTTCCAAAACACATCTATAATGGTGTGGACGAACCCATCTTGAATGCCATCGGATTGCATTTGGTTGACACCGGTCACCAAATCACTCTACGTAGGGTTGTCAAGGCGGGATTCATATTGGCGACAGAGGCCACAGCATTCACTCTACGGTCTGCAGCTGTGCACTCAATAGAACTTCGTGCAGGCCACGCATTTTCCAAGACTAAACATGCGTAAACCATTTGAATTCCATTCAACCGTTAACCTGATTAACGTATCATTTCATGCCAATCACGCGCCCCGTTTAAACGCTGATCACTCTCACCACCAGATAAACACTTCATCTTCATTTCCTTAGATTACTATTACTGCCTATGCCCATGTTTCGGTTTTATACACTAACCAAACGCCTCGCTTGTAATTGCACCCAATGAGCACTACTGAAACCAACCATCCGAAACTTTAACTTTCTACGACAAATCTGAGTGGGTGCATAAATTTAGCACAGTCTTATCGACGGAGTTGAAAATCGTGTCGAAGATCTTACTTTGATCTGCCTGCGTCCACCAACCTTACCTACCCTATTCAGGTGAAATCAACTGAAGGTATGAAGGTCACATCGTAACTGATGAAGAACCCAACGTGTCCGTTCTCTACGGAAAATATGGAAATTTGATCTATTTTACCCACCCTATTGCAGATCGGTCTCTGTATGCACATTATCCACCAACCGAACTGTACCCGAAAGGTCAGCTAGGAAGGAATAATAACGCCGAGTGCCTCCTGGGAAGTCTCCGACTCGAATCTACCGCCAGAAATATCCCTACTTCGAACCATGACACGGGATAACGTATACAGAAAGTTTGTGGTCGAACTCACCGTTGAGTTTTCTTCGTCAACCCGTTGATAACAGAGCGTCCGATGCTGGGACAACGCTTCCTGATTAATGAACAGGCTGGTAATGCTTCTCAAGTGTACAGTAGGAGACCGCCTAGAAAAGGAGAATGTACTGCCAGTTAAACGCTGATGACAAGTCTTGTTGATTTGCAACAAACCGGCTTTCTGGTGCATGCAAGATTGCGCATTTTCGACTGGTCATGCATATATGCATATCAATGAACAACCTTGGATTTGTTCTATTCGCCTCCGATTCTGCACAGGTTACAAGCAACAACAGTCCGGGAAACCAGAATCCTTTGGGTAGGGAGTGACAATTTCGAGGCGCTGATTGGTGCGGGCAAGTCACTGCCAGAGGCACTTCAAAGCTGGTCGAACACTTCGGTGCGTCGAATGCGGGCTGTTCTATCCTCAACGTTGAAATTAAGGCTTTGATAGTCAGGAGAGTCCTCGAAATTTGGTAATATGTGGACAGTTGCCATGGTTTGCAAGCTATGCACGAGGTTTTCATTAAACTCCCAAAATCGTCCTCCTTCCGGATGACTGACAACCAAAATACTTTTTATCCCACTCTGATTCATTTTGATCACCTCATCCACTAACTCTGGACCGTAATCGACTTGTAAAAAGGTGTCAACTACGAGAAGAAATGTGGGGTTAATAAAACCTACCTCATATGCACCAGTAACGGCTTGTAAGATCTCCGTCAGATCGTCTGCACGTGATGTGCAAGTTGTTTGACCCGATACAGGCTTATGTGCACGTGAATAAACCCCCTCTACCATTTTTTTGCTGCTCAACGGTTCCTTAAACTGTGTCCGCGAGAAGCAGTTCTTACCAGCCGGTTGGGATCTGAGTCGCTTCATAAAAGTGAATTTTGTCCGGTCTACCTCGAATGGCAATTTGATAATGAGCTGACAATCAAGAGTGAGGTAGTAGTAACCATAGTGTTGTATGTTTGAATGTGGGTTTTCTGCGAATCAGCAAATGGTCATCAGGCGTGTACTGAGCAGTATAGAGAAGTCCATCGCTTCACAGTCTGTAGGACATATAAGTACCGATAAGTGTATGATCTTCCTGATTTAGTAAGTCCTTCCGTGAACTGTATTTGGGCCAATAAAAACGTACAGATAGCTTGTACCACGACAGCTCACATGTTCCGGAACCTGTAGTAAAGATTTGACAACCTCCAGTCCGTGCAGGGGCATATCCACAGATGGCCACATTGGACCACCCCAGCCACCACCATCTGCCCGGCAACAGTTTGGCGAGATCAGGTTGAGGAAAATCTGTGGTGTACCGCTCGGAACGTACACTTACCCATAAATGCGTTAATTTAGACATTCCGTATCCGCCTGTGCACAGGAATTCCGATCCTAAGGGTATAAACTGTCTCCAATCGGACAGGGACTCGATCGACACATTTCCGTTGGCTACTTCTTGAGTGGTAAAACACTGAGTACACTCCACCTGAATCAAATTATTCCGTGTAGTCAGGCTTAACGGACTGGTTAGACTATCGTGTGTGTTCAGACAGACAACTTTCAACAAACCAGTAAAGTCCTTAGCCTCAGGAGTGATGATTTCATACACCCGTGTAACAGGCAAATCATTGCCAGTTTCTCCAAGATAACTGACATTCGTTAGTACGTCTATCACTCGGATGGTTTCTGTCTGTGCGTCCTGCATCCTGTAGAACAAGTGATGGGTAACTGAATATAAGTGCCGGAGTTCCTCCTCAATCGTTCACTGCACGAATGTCACTTACCTGGAGAACAGATAACTCATACCACTGAGTAAATTTTGTCCCAACTTCACAGGTTGTTTTCCCTCACGATCTGAAATGAGATCACAGTGAGCTGTTGCGGTACTGGGCAGCAGGATCAACTTGCGTGGATGCATGCCCATATATCCTTTCCAGTTGATTTCACCTGTAGCATGACAGTAATAAATTCCGGCGTAATTCGGTTGCGTCTTTTGTCTAGTCAGATGAAATCTTCCGCTGAAAGCTTTATCTTTGAGCTGGAACTCGGGTGTTACTCGAGTGTGAAGGAACGTATGATTTGTCTGGCTAAAGCAGGTGATCGCATTCGATCCCAGTCCACCTGTTCGACCTTGCAGTTGAATGCTCTGACCCACATATACAATTGCCCGCCATCTAATGTGCAGTCTAATCAGTCGGTAATCATAGTTAAAACATACCACCCCATTGTGTATGTTTATACCATACTGGTCATATCCCAGCCAGTCTGTTAGATTGGCCAAAACGTAATTTTCCATTTGTGATTCAACCACTCCCGGAGGCATCACTGACGGTGACCATCAAAAACGCAATATGTTCCGGTTGCACAACACATTCGTTCCGATGTTCCACAGTCCGGAGGGCGCCAGTTGACTTATTTGTCACTTGAGAAGTCCTACATCGATTTGGATAAAGCGTTTCGTTTTTGTCCAAACAAAACAGTCGTGTAAATGTCCAACCCTCGGGAATGCTAACGTCTGATGTGAGGACGACTCTGGATTCTTCCTCTTCTACTCTGTTCAGGTTGTGTGCCTGGAGTTAGAACAGCAATGGACGGGATGTTGAAGTCACGGCTTCTAGCCAACTCTTGACAGATGCACATGCGCTGTTCAGAGCACGATGGCCCGAAATTCGCGGGTGTCGTTTGTTCAGCACAAAAATTGTTTCTCCTGTCTTAGTTAGCTAAAATGTCTTCTGGAAATTGTGATTGAGCGTGAGTCAGAGCATACGACAGTTCGCAATGCACAAGCCACTTCTGTGACGGTTCACTGAAACGAGGCAAACGCAGGGTTCCACTTGACTCGACCGTCACATCACTCACTTCACCCTCTGTAAACGTGCTGTCCAATTTACTCAGTTTCATATGAGTACTGGAATCACCAGCAACTCCGTGTGAGAGTGTGATATGCATTTCTGTTGCCGATTTGTTACATTGTGTGTGAGAACAAGTGATGTGAAGTTGTTTGCCAGGGACGAGATTCACTGTGTCACTCATACTAGAGTTCGAAGACTGACTGTCTGTTTGATCAAGTCGTCCAACCTGGATTAACAGGATGGATGAATCTGGCCAAATGAACAAAGTCCTTTGGATAAATCGGGTAATTTCCTGGTCCCTAACGTGCCCCACTAGCTTACATTCGTAGACGCCAGAGTCTGTTACCTCCACCCACTGTTTTGACAACACGAAGTAACCGAGAAAAGCGTATAGCGCTAGTGTGAATTTTTCACGATCAGCTAATCTTGTGAACGTCCCCATGTAACCATAAGGACATGTCACGTTATGACATACATTCCAGCTTAGTAACCCGTACATATAGGCAGATTAACCTATCTTTAAAACGCTCTTTCATTCTACTGGCACAAGGAAAAACCGGTAGTCACCAAGTGTTTCATTCAGGAATTTCATCGTAATGACTGGAACGGAAGCCCGAATATGTCTATCAACAACTGAAGCCACGTGTGATGAAAAGTTGTCTTCAAACTGTGTCTAGTTCGTCTCATCTTCACGACAGTGTGCGACATAAACTATTATTGCAACTTTCTGCGGCAATATTACACATACATACTGCCTGCTTCTCATTATCAAATTCGCAATCAGACGTTCAGAGGTATCCAGAACATTCTGTCCAATATAACGCTTTGTGTCATGCATGCACAAACGTGATGCGAACTGTGCTGACCATTTATAGACAGAGAATAGGGCGGACCACCCGTGGGGAAAGCCAAGTGACCGTGAATAACTCAATTTTAATAGTCCCTCATTCAAAGGAATCCGTTCGTGCATACTGGTGAATTTTCTGAACTGTGGTTGATCTCCATCGTCACGGTCGAGGATGTGATTGAACCTCCTATCATCCTGCGGAACAAATTAGTCTCAGCAAGAATCGGCTTCCGTTCTGAAGTGTGCCGATGAGCTGGCCTCGTCGTGTCCTACTCGACGAGATCTCCATAGTCGGCTCCTGCCACTTTTCCCAGGTCGTACTGTGGAGAGCATCCGGACGCGTCTGTATGCACTGAGTTGGCAGAGGAATCCTGTCCCCATTGCCAATCCAGTCACCGTCTCGCAGACCAACGTGACATCTGGTACTGAGTCCCAAGCTGCTG
>QNGE01002666.1:62948-77990 GCA_008508345.1 Paragonimus westermani
TAGGTGAGATGGCGGCTAATCGAGCTCAGTGGCGTGAATGTTGTCGTTGTTTGGCCGAGTTGTCTGTGAATGAGTGCATTTAATTGACGCGTGGCAGTGAAAGCCGTAAGGAAGCTGTCTCGCTGATGACGCCTTACTCTCACTTGCAGCTAGGTTGTTTGTTTTCAAGGTGTGGGCACCTTGATGCTGAATGTTTGAATATGGACGTAGTCATTTTCAGTAGTTAGGTCCCTTCCCATCCCCTTCTTTTTCTTCTCCTTTCCTATATAGGGTTGTGTGACAGTTAACCATTCGTGTCAACCCTGGTGCATTGCTGTCTGTGGTGGTTATGAGTGTCGTATCTGTATCCGATCCCCATCCACTACATGCCTTACGGTCAATAACAACGCTAGTGAGAACAAGTCACTCAGTAGAAGCCATCGTGTATTGTCCCATTTACACGCAATCGGCTTATTTTAAGGTGCATAAACAGGTAAGCCGTTGGTCGCTGAATCCGCGACCAATCAGAACATTCTTGGAGCCTTGGCACGAGTGTGGGGTGTAACGCGCAGCCGAAACCAGCGAGCGCGCACTAATTGAATTTGAGTTGTGTGACGGGGCGTGCTGCCGTGGTGTCGGTTCCGTTTTAGCTTACGCTTGTGTAAGTCGTGTGCATGGCTTACTGGGTCTTTGGCTCATGTGTGTTCGTATTGTTTCGCTTTTCAGAATTTGTTCGAACCCCTACTTCGGAAGAGCGCTGTCCCCTGGTGCGCCCACGTTGCCCGAAGGTTGGTCCGCAAAGTCACGGGCATCCAGAGTAGAGCCGACTGGCCTGCATGTTACATGGGGCACACAGGCGGCCTTGACGCGTATACAACACCACCTCCGTTTGACTCGAATAGCGGTCAGACCTGTAGCGTGTTCTGCGTAGAACAAAATGTAAATTGCCGACCCACAGGAGTGTCCATTGATGCAGTAATGTAGGTTAGGTAATCACTTCCAGCCTCCTGTACAAATTGATCCAAAGGACATTGAAAGAACACATCTCCTTTCACCGTTTGAACTGTATACTGCATAAGCGCATGCGCATCAGCAGCAGCAGTGGTCGTAGTAGTAGTAGTTGTTGTTGTTGTTGTTATTGTTGTAGTTGTTGTAGTAGTGGTTGTAGCAGCAGCAGTAGTAGTTGTAGCAGTAGTAGTAGTAGTAGTAGTAGTAGTAGTAGTAGTAGTAGTAGTAGTAGCAGTAATAGTAGTTGTAGTAGTAGTTGTTGTTGTAGTGGTTGTAGTTGTAGTAGTAGTAGTAGTTGTACAACGCATCGAATCAGTTTCGGTTGGCCGTATGACAGCATCACGCCAATGTGATTCTGGAAGTTGCAGATTGGTCCGTTTAAAATGAACGAGGCAGCCCGGAACGGCCGTCAACAAATAGAATGAATCTCCAGTACCTTTCGCAAGCTAGTAGAACGGTACGGGATAGGAATAGAAGTATTGCAGATCGAACACAGCTTCAGGCCTAGGCAAGTTTTCCTGCCCGCGACGCCATTGTTGTATCTGTATCCGAGCCCTATCCGCTACATGCCTTACGGACAATAACAACGCTGGTGAGAACAAGTCACTCAGTAGAAGCGCATCGTATATTGTCGTATCTACAAGCAGTCGGGTCATTTTAAAGCACATGGATGAGTGAGCCGTTGGTCGTTGAAGCCGCGACCAATCAAAACACGCTTGGAGTCTTGGCACGAGTGTGGGGCACACAGGAGGCCTTGACACACATACAACAAGAATACGCGCCGGCAAACTTCCACGTTGCTCACGCGATCAGTCCACTTAATGTGGCCCAAGTGGCGGAGACAACGATGGTCAAACACAGCAAGCCTGTTGATATCTTCCTTGTGAACAGGCCACGTTTCCAAACCATACAGCAAAATGGAACAATACAGGCATTATAGACCCTTCCTTTCAGCGACAACCGAACGTCTTTGCGACGCCACAGATGACGCAGTTTGGCAAAGGCAACTCGTGGCTTTGCTATCCTCGCTGATATCTCATCAGCACTATTACAGGCTGACGAGATAGTGCTGCCCAAGTATGTGGAACTGCCCACAGTCTCAAGCGGATTACCTGCAATAAAGAAAGTCGGGGTGGAAATGCCCCAGTCTTGAAGCAGCTCTTTGAAGGTGCGAAGCGCATTCCATGCAGACTAGCCCGGTCACTCACCTTGTTCAGCATGGTCTGCATGTCTTCGGCAGAGGGGTTAAGTAAGACAATGTCGTCCGCGTACTCCAAATTGGTCAATCTAACGCCAAGAAGAAACTCAACACCAAGCCCACTGGATTCACGAAGCGCACCCTCCAGAATGTCGTCCATGACAAAATTGAACAGGAAGGGGGAAATCGGACACCCCTGACGAACACCACTAGAAGTGATGAACGCTCGAGACAGTTGTCCATAAACTCTCACTCTGCTTGCAGAGTGAGCGTACAGCGATCTCAATGGATTCACGTATTTCTCTGGTACGCCCTTACGAAAGAGACAGCTCCAGAGAACGTTACGAGCAACTGAATCGAAAGCAGATCTCAGGTCCAAAAAGACCACGACCGTCGGCTGCCTATATGAATGGCGATTTCCAAGATCCGTCGTGTACGAGTCATTTGATGAAAAGCGTCTACAACACTATCGTTTGTGTTGATTGGACACGTCATTCGGACTGAGGTATACGAATTAATCTTCTCCATAGTTGAATATCGCTTCGTGTGCCAACCATTTTCAGTGCTGTTTCTGAAAGTAATGTGGACAATTTGAATCGGTGTTCAGAATCACCATAATCAAACCACATTTGAATCAAACTACTTAATTGTTTCATCACTCGAAGTTGTTCGGGATGGATTACGAACAAAACAACCACCCCATGCCTTCCCACAAAAATGGTACAATTCCACTGTCGAATTTGGTCAGGGTGACACTGGACACGCAAACTAAAGTGTTTTTGAATGCGGGCATTGACATATCCTTGTCGTCCTCGTATACTGACCGGTGTTGTTTTAAATGTAACTATCACGTGATGATCATATTGTATCACTATTATTTCAAATACATCATTCTTCTTCCTGAACTCTAACACATCAATCGAAGCACTGGTAAATTCCTTTAGGGGTACTGCATCTAACCAGTCTGTGTAAAGTATGTCGTGTTGTTTAAACTGTCGTGCAAATTTCGTACCCAATTCCGGTGGTGTAGATCTGGCCATACCAATCGCGAATTCCGGGCCCACAAGAGACCCATCTTTGCTGTTGTGCTGAGAGAAGTAATGACTTTTGGTTGTTCCGTCGTCCAATGTGAACCAGATTAAAAGCCTGCGGACACTCACCTTAATTTTCAAGTACTGAATCGCAACTTCATACTTGGCCTCACTGGACTCAATGACAACCACGGCTAGTTTCTGGGGCCAATCATCCACCACAAACCATCGTTGGTGGTATGAATTCATACAGCAACCGTCTTCGTTCATTCCGATTCTTCAATGCTCTCTTAACCTGTTTTTGAATCTGCGTAACCTATACGGACTACTAATTTGATTCTGTCTCATTGAATATAAAATGTATTGTCTGTCCTGGTTTTGGTGAGCGGAGTAAGTAATTCTCAGACGCTTGTAGTCGTCGTTCACGTAGTCAACATACTTTCCCATTCGATCATCCAACAGTGTTACACTCTTCTAAATTGACGTTTGTTATATAAAAAAACGCGCAATAACGTATTGGAGTAACAGTTGTATAGCACTTAGCATAACTGTTTGTTAACCAACGATCTACAGCAGAACGAAGTAATAAATATTCACAAGTATTTTTGAATCAACTAATCGATCACGTGCAGTGGATCAAGTGGGTGAATTTGCCGTGTGCTGGCACGTTGATTTTGGATCGTGTTTCGTTAGTTCATGAGATTCGAGGTTTGAACGTTCTGTGTATTCAGTGAATCCATTGGCTGATCTTATGTATAATGATTCACTTTGAAGTGCGCAGCCAGGAGTGCTCTGTAAAATGAAGCTGGAATTGGAAAATGTTAACAAACTGAGCAACCATTAATGTCAAAGGGCTGCTGGCATTATCTGACTTGTTTCGTTACAGTGACTTCAGGCTTGCATAAAACAATGTTAGGGTAGCCTCAATCAGAAGTTTTTCGAGCGAAACTCAGTTGTTAATGAAGTGTTTACGACTAACGTTTCAAGGAGACAACAGGTGTCGATTAATTGAACTTGCTATTGTCCGCACGCTTTTTGCGACGAAGTCAGCAGTTGTATACAGGACATTCGGAATCCTCATGCTATTGGTCAGGTGGCTGGTGTCCCAGTTAACCAAAATTAGAAGTAATCTTTGAATGCAGATATGGCACACAGCATTCTGTGTTGGCAGAAATGAACGCCATTTTGAAACCAGGGTTGCCGAACACTTACCAAAATGAATTCAACAAATGGTCAGGCAACCAGGCTAATTGATAATACGTACCGAGAAGAACCGTCACCGGTAGCTAAGCATCGCCTGATGGTGCAGCAGTTCTGTGTTCGAATCGAAACAAAAGTATAATACGCTATTACAATACAACCACAGCATTTTGTGCATACGAAAGAAATTCCTTGTGATGTTGGTGCCGCCGTGATGGCAACCGAGCCGGATTGAAAATTAGAACCTTTTTCATTGTTTTGTGGTTTGGAGATGTTTTGTTTATTTAAATCATCTGCAGTAAACACCAATATACCGTGTAATGTCAGTCCTTTGTCTGCTAGACTCAAACTTGCAACCGGGAATGGTGGTTTCAGATAACGGTTATGGCCTTGATCACACAGATTGGTGAGCCCCAGGTGAATTATCAAAAACAGCTCACTCAGCCAAGTAGCTTTGATGTCAAAAAAGACAACACATCAGAGCCGTCGTGTGTCAATGAAGCTATCAGGAAGGCAGAAGGCAAACACATCGCTTGCATTTCCGAAAGGTTTGATTAATGAATTCACCAGTTTCAAAGTCACTTTAATTGGCTACCTACTTCTAGTGTACCACAACCGCTAATTTGCTGAACAGGTTTAGGATCGCTCTCTGAAGTGGAGGCCACCAATTGCGTTCCGAGATAGGGCTGCTGACTCAGATGATATCGTGCCAACAGGTTTCAAAGAAGGTGGGGATACGTTAATGCTGACCTTGATTCTGTTGCATCACTGTGCCTGGAAGACAGAAAACATCCTCAATATTCAGATCACCTGATAGTATTTCAATTATCTAAAGGATGATCAAGGGGTCTGTAAAAACACAAGATTGATCTAGTTGATGTTGGTCATTAAAAGGATTCCGCACAGTTGCAATTTGATTGGCTCAGTGGAATAATACTGTTCAATCCACCCGAAACCGCTCGATCAACCGATATGACGTGATTCTTCTTGGCTGTCACGTTAGGTAATGCATCTTCTAACACCATGATGCTTTGTTGAATGACTGCATTTCGGAAGAGGGGTGAATAGTTAAGTTTTTGTTCTAGACGAACATGTATTGATCAAACGTTGACTGTTCGCCACATTCAGAAGTGGCGTCATACGTGCTACCAGCTAACAGTGACCGTTCTCATCGTCTACCTGAACACTGTCAGTTCAGTCGATCGACCTATACTTTTAGATTTGATTGGACAAAGTAATGTGGTGATGTCTGTAGCACTCACAATATGCCGGCGTGGTGTTGTTTTTTGGCAGCACAGACGACGCTGAATACGTTGTGCAACCTAAAAGCTCAGACTGTTTCTGATGACTGTTGCACTCACATAGAATTAATTTTGGATAACACAGTCATGGAGCTTGCTGAACGGTTTGTGTACCCAGGGCAGCAGAGGTGTAGGGAATGAAACAGAACCGCTTAACTCCAAGGCTAGGGTGGCATTCGGTAATCTAGGACACTTTTGATGACGGAGAGGCATCTCTCTGAGATTCAACGGTGGTGTATATGAGGCGTTAATGAGCACCGTATTAATTCACGCTTGCAAAAATTGAACGTTCCGAGTAGAAAACACAAACGGTGGGCAGATACTTCATCATCGACGTCTGCATTCGACCGCTCGTATCGGATGGCACCACCAGATCAGCAACGAGGGGGTTAGGAAAGTAGATGATAACCGTCGTATATCTGTTATTGTCGATCATTGTCTGAATGACACTGTTTGTGTGTGATATCGACATCGAATGGGCAACAGTGTAACCCGGTGAAGCGTGGTCGGAATGAATAAATTTGTTTATGCGAAGAAATGGTTTATGCTATCGGTTCGATTAAGTCGCACCTGTCTGCACATGTCTGCTTAATGCTTACTGTGATGCGGCTAGACTGGATTGGTTCTGTGAATGGTGAAAGATTGGCCAAACAGAGCTTAGACGCACTGTGGTATGTGGAACTGTGGTCGACCGATGTCATGTAACCGAGAGGCGATCTGCTGTTATGTTCAATTCGCTTGTGAAAGAAAGTAAGCAGAATAACTTGTTTAAACGCGTGTCGGATTAGAGTAGATTGATTACCACGAAACGTCCTTGTCACCCGATAACATCTGCTACCGTGAACCTTGTGATTTTTTCCACAAAAGGCACTGTTTTTCTACCGAATTACTGTTTCCAGTTGAACACCACTCATAGTTGCTCACTGCTTTGTATTTAGGTATATATTCCAATCAGCCTCTTTTAAAAGAAGCACTAGACTCGAGTTTCATTCTTGTTAGTGGTCATCTGTAGTGCATACCCCATTCCTGGCCGGGCTTTCATGGACCAACCATTTTGGTCTCTGTCCCCCCACTAGGCTAGACCTAATTACCACATCCGAACTCACGACGACCTTTGCCTGTCAATGCTGATCAGGTTGTCGGATCACCGACAGGTCAGATTCTCCCGTTTACTAAAGTCCGATGAGCAATCATATAGATTACCAATATGTAGTCGGGAGGTTCGTTTATATAAGTTGAACTCTAATGAGTTAGAACTAGAACGGTTTTTTGATTGGATAAGGTTCAGCCAATCACTGTTCATACACAAACTGTTACAAACGTAATTATGACCAGACTGGCGCCAACCAATCATAGACTCTGAATAGGTGCTGTTGAATGCCTATCTTGTTTGAACAGACGAATTGCTAGATGCAAAGTCGTGGGACTACATAGTAACAAACTGGCCATTCAGAACGTGAGGACCCCCTGTTGCTTAGTAGCAATCGTAAATACTGTCGTTTCTCTATAACAAAAGGTGTTGTTTTCCACTAAATTGAGATTGCTCAGTATTTCTCAGATTCCTGTTCTGATTTTTCTTGCTTAGGTAGTTCATTATGCGACATGATGTCAGAGGACAAAGAGAAGCCTACACGCAGCTTCCAAGGCAGTTCATCAGATGCTTTTGCAACTGTTCCTCCGGAGCAATTTGACGTGACGAACAGCAGCCGATTGCTCGAGGCATTACAAATGTGGAGACAGAAGTTTGATGATTTCGCAATGTTGAGAAGTTTGCCCCGAAGACCGAAAAAATATTTGGTGATGTCCGGGTATTGCGTTGGAGAAGGAAGCAGACAGATCCTGACGAATTTGGTTTTTGCTGACGGCGAAAACAAGAAAGATCTGGTTACAGCGATCAGTATATTCGAAGACTACTGTCTTGGATAGACAAGCGAAACTTTCGGACTTTTCCGTTTCTTTCAAGAGAACCATCATCAAGGGGAATCTATCGATCAGTATGTGACGGCACTGAAGGAGCTGGCTAGGACTTGCAATTTTTGCAAATGCATGACGGACAGTCTCCTACCTGATCGAATGGTTCTTGATATCCAGGACGCTGCAATGACTAAGAGACTTCTGAGAGTGAGACAGTTAGCACTTGCCCAGTGTACTGACATTTGCAACAGCAAAGCGGCTGTGGAACAGAGAATCAAGGACCTTAACAGTGTAAATGTGAGGGAGCTCAACGCGACTGGCAGAGCACGAGCCACACACACAGCATACCCCTGCTTGTTTTGCGGTGAACATCATGAACGACGAAAAAAGAAAGTCCTGCGTTTGGAAAAACTTGCACGAATCTCTGGAACAAGAACCATTTCGTCAGGCAGTGCAAGTCACTATCCGTCAGACTGATCAGTGGCGAAGCAAGGGTCCAGCAAATGCTGAGTGGCATTCGAGGTACACCTGCAACAAGAGGGGTTCACGTCAAACTTCTCGTTGAAAACAAACAACGGCGATGTCAGTTAGATTCGGGTTCATCCGTCAATGTTATACTAGCAGGATATCTTCAAACGTCATTCGTGGAGTCGTCCAATATACAGCTGCGAGTGTAGATTAGATAAAAAAAACGCAAGCGTTGGAAAAAGCAGGAGTGCCGCTCAAAAGTCCAAAGAGTGGCAAATCCTATGAGTTTGATTTTTTTATTTTAAAAGTAGATTCAACGCCAATCCTCAAATTGACTGCCATTCAGACGCGATGACAACTTTTTTCATGTGTTAAAGATGTCCCAACTGTTTGATCAATACTCTCCTGTGTTTGATTCGCTTTTAAGTTGTATGCCTAGAATGTATCCTAGAATGCCGTACCGGTTGCGTTAGCAGCCAGGACAGTTCCGGTAGCCATCCGTGAGAATATTAAGGGCAAGTTGAATCGTTTGCTGGGGTTGAAATTAGTAGTGCCAGTAGATGAGCCCACCGGCCGGGTCAGACAGATTGTAATAACCTTGAAGAAGTCTGGTGATATTCGCGTGTACAGTGAATCCAGGCCGCTAAACGGCGTACTCCGAAGGGAACAATGCAAGTTTCCTAATCCAGACGATATTTTGTCCGAATTAATCCAAGTCCACCTTTTTACGAAAGTTGAGTTACTAATAATTAGTGTGGCAGATTTATGAGTTTAGATGAGATCCAACTGTGAATAGTCAAAGCTCCGGCTTGATTCGAACCAGCAAGAGACACAGCATACCTTCACGAGGCAAGCGCTCTACCAGGTGAGTTACGAAGCCACACTACGAGCTCGGATGTTTCACAGTTGGACTCTGTCACCCACCGATTTCGCTGTCTCGTGTGGAATCCACCAAATGATTCAGGGAATCGAATGCTCCGGCAGGATTTCTCGAACAGTTCACGTTAACGTCACTGCGGAACACAAATCTGCCTCACTACTTATAAGGTTGTATTTTGTTCGTCAGTCATGTATTGGTTTAACCGGACTCACCTGTTTTGGACAAGGTGTGACGTTTCTTTTTGCATAGTTAACGCAAACTTGACAACAAAAGGCGAAGGTCCAATTAGTGTACGGCTCCCTCGCTGTTGCGCCACATGAGGAACCAACCGTAGGAGGTTTTGTTCAAGGTTATGGAAATCGAAGACCAACGGCTCCTTCAAGCCATGGCGGACGGCCGCAAACACATAATAGGCCTTGTCGTCGCCATAGAGTCAGCTCTGCGTTTTACTTCGGAGATCATCTAGATAACACTAGAACTTAACACTTCGAGGTCAAATCAAACTGCAAACGACCGCAAGTAGCTCGGTAATGTTTCTCTGAAATAAACTGCATAGGTATCAACAAATGCATACGAGTAGACACATGGTATCAATAAGAAACATCACATGCTTTCAAAATGGTACGTCCCAAGAGAGTTTTCGGTCGTCAGAAAATGTCATCATTCAAACTGACGGCCAACGCGAGCCTCACATGGGCATAATTTTGTCATCGAACATACAACTCACAAAAGAGGAAATAGGCGGCAAGTGAACAAGAAGAAGCCTAAACGGATGTTACAGTTTTCATCACTTTTGCTGTTCGCATCTATAGAGAATGGGTGGTCACTGAACAATGCTAAATGTTGAGGTGGTCACTTTGATAAGCTGTTGAGAACGCAGAGCGATTCAGTCTAGCACAAGTGAGGTCCTGTTGATAGGTGACGATTGAGGCCAAAACTTTAGGAGATAAGAAATTAGAACCATATTTATCCGATCAAGACTACTGATGAACCAAAGATGGAGTTTTTAACAGCGTCAACCTTTTTTAAATTTTCACATATTTATGTTTCACTAAAAAACACGTCTCTGTTTTTCAGCTTTGTTTCCTTCGTAGGTCGTTCATTTCACCTTTCATGAACATAATATGTTTGAACGCAATCAGTGAAAACGAAAACGACTTAATCCGGTTATTTGCCTGGGATTTAAGTTTTGTTAAACTGAGCGAAATTTCCTCACTACCCGGTTTGCAACCTGGTCCAGCCAGGCTTCCATCCACAATCGCCTGACTGTCGTATCAGATTTCTGCATGACACATAAATTTTGTCATGCGGATGGTATCTTATTATTTTGAAGGTGACGTGTTGAGTTGGTCTGAATAGTTATATGTAATATGTTATGGTCTTAGTGATTGCCACTTATGTATTCTGCTAATATGGTCAACTGCTGTAAGTTAGGCTGCTGACTAATTGGGTCGTTTAAAATTGAGCACGGCCACTAACATACTGTAGCGAAAAAGAGGTTCAATAAATCACAGTCATTATTGTCCAACACGATGTTCACCTTTCTACGCGCGCGCTCACGTTTGAGTCAGATTTTCGGTCCACAACACACCCGGTTTCGGCCCACACGTCGTGTGCGCTTCGGTCCGGTTTTTGTTTATGTGGCCGACGTCTGTCAGGAGGTTTTTCACTTATCATTCCTCGGCCGTTGGGCCGACCCCGTTGGGTCATGGCTCGTCCGGTAGTTCGCGCTGTCCGCAATCTATCCACCGTCGCATCTGACCGTATTCGATGACCATGTCAAGATATACCTTCGAGTGTTGGAATAAGCGCACCATTGATATGGTTACCCATCCCATTTTGCCTGCCATGTCTCCTCCGTTGGTCCGATTCACTTGGACGATCGCTCATCCGGTCGCACACGCTGTCCCCGATCCGCTCGCCGTGAGCTTTTGAACGCACCTGTCCGCCATGTTGAGGTATTTCGGAGAGAGTTAAAGTACCTGCACTTCCGATTAGATAAACCACTACACTCACCACCCCACCCCCTTTAAGCAACTTGCTGCGGCTGTACCAGGGTGCCAAGTGTGCAGCATTGATCCATCATCCACAAGGACCTTGGTTAGTCTGGAAGCTTGTATTCCTGCGGATCGCGATGGAAATGGACGTTCCACCATCTTTTAAACTTGCATGCGCCGCAGCCGGATGTTTCTGGTTGGCTGTAGTCTCCTACCTTAACTTGGTCTCCGATCTTGAAAGGGCGCCATTTATGTGTGTGGTGCCTCACGTCATAACTTTATTTCGGTGTTGTCTTTCTGTTTCTCGTTCAAGCGTACAGTGTTGCAGGTCTCCTCGTTCTTGCCGTGATGATTGCCCTTTTCTTTCTCAGGACACAGACATCTGAGAGAATCCTTGGTTCCCTCCCGTATGCCACCTCAAACGGTGAACTCTCAGTTGTTGCGTGTTTTGTTGTGCGGTATCCGTACAAAACATCCGATAGTCCCTCTTCCCATGTGTTGCCTCTACTGTTCAATCAATCCCTCAATGTACGACTGAATCATTCCGTCAACCAGTTCGTTTGCGAATGGTACGGCGACGTTCTGAGGCGCTGAATTCCCCAATTCTTCAACACCTGAAACTGCCGTCCCTCAAATCACGGAATCTCATTCGTGATAAATCTGTTGGATACTCCAAAGTCAGCCAGGACACTGTTCACAACAACATGTACAGCTGTTCCGCTCGTTTGATCTGCTGTTAGAATGGCTCCCACTCATCGTGTGAAATGGTCAACCATCACAACTACGTAGCAATTTTCATTTGGACTTGTTAAAAGTGGACCAAAAACGTCTATACCTCAGGTGTGTGCGGCCTGCTCTGTTACGATGGATTGCGTCGCCGGTGTTGTCATTATCTCTTGATTCTGTTGGCAGACTCAAATGAAATCAGTCTTATCTTTCCGCATCGTGGGCCAAAATACCCTTCGCCGCAGTGATTCGAACACACACGTTGGCGCCCTATGTGAACATTCATGTGTGCCAGTAGATTCACACGTTCCCTTTGATCCACTAGAACAAATGGCAATCTTCAAGAGCGCAGCCCCCTCCGCACCTCCACATTGACGACGAGTCGACCGTTCTCCAGATGTGGCCGGTCCCAGATCTGTAACAGTTAATTCAGTCCTGAAGTCAACTTCTTGGGTTTGGTTCCTGCCAGTAGATGTTCACATATTTCGCGTACCTGCGGGTCTTGCTGTTGACTGACCACGATCTCTTTATAAGCAACCAATGCTGCTTTCACGGGTATGGCTGATAAGGTGGCTCATTCTCCTGTATCGGCAGCGACAATGCATCAGGTACCTTATTGTCTGTGCCGTTGACACATCCGATGGTAAAGTTGAACTCTTGCAGTCGAAGTGCCCAACCCGCCAGTCATCCGCGCGGATCCTGTGCCGTCTTCAGCCAGATCAGGGATTTGTTGTCGGTCTTGACATGGAAGGTGGCCGCTATCAGATAGGTCCTCCACTTCTCCAGGGCCCAGACGATAGCTAAGCATTCTTTCTCCGTGGTGAAATACTTTCTGTCTGCTTCCGTTAGTACTCGACCGGCATACTCAATTGTTCCCGACGGTTGCGAAAGAGCTGCCCGGATTCCGATATCACCGTGGATGACTCATTCGGTTTGGGGTTCGTCGGGCACCGTCGAATGCTAGCAGCTTTCTGTTTGAGTTATGTGAACATCACATCACAAATACCCTATCCTTCTTCAGCAATTGGAAGGATAGATATGCTTTCTGGAAAAACCTGGCGTAAAGTTTGAATCGCAACAGACCATTAAGAGGAAACACCTCAGTTGCTGCTTCGATTTTGGTGTTGGGAAGTTCTTGATGGCTGTCAATTTCTCTGGCGGTGGTTAGATTTATCTATCACCAACCGTCTGCCTCAAGCAGACGAGTGAACTACGGCTTATTTGGCGTTTCTCACTACTCAGTTTTAGACCAGCTGCGTTAGTTCGCTGCAACACCGCTCGCATCTGTCTACGTGTTCCGATACTGTATCAGAGACTACAAAAATGCCGTCTCCGTGTAGGGATACTCCTTCTTGACCCTTCAGAATGCGAAGTTAGCGACGTCTAAAGGTAACTGGAGCGTTACACATACCAAACGGCATCGTAAGGAACTCGTACTGCTGTCCGTTTACGCAAAGGCGGTCTTCGCTCTATCCTTCCGTGCCATTGATAGTCGCCAGTAACCAGAACGCAACTCTATGAGAACAAGTACTTTAGCTTAGTGCAGTTGTGGAAAAACATCCCCCATCTGAGGTATCGGGAACACGTCTTTGATCGTCACTCGGTTCAGCCCCCTGAAATCGACGTACAATCGGTAGGTTCCATCTGCTACTCTAGTCAACACGACCGGTGACGAAAATGGATTGCTCGTCTGTTGAATTAATACACTATCTGATGGCTGGGAACGGACATTCTGACAGAGGGTTCACAGAGACGCCGCCCATTCGGTACTGCTCCTTGGTCTCTTAGCGATGAAACTTCACGACACCACCATCAAAATCAACTCGTTCCTCTCCAGGACTACCATTGCCCTCAGTTGGCGTAGCAGATCAACGCCTGTTATCGTCCTTCCCACATTGTCAATCACTTACGTTTCATGGTGTAGCTCGATACCAATTATCTGGATTTTAACGTCCTGAGTCTCGAGTGCTTTGAATGCCATCCATCCGACCGTCACTACATGCCAGCTGCCAGACTTAACGGTCAACCCTTGCACTTTGTCTGTAACTGACGCACCCGCCCCGCGTGTACACGGCATTATTTTGTTCTCCCTCGATCAGAAAATTTACCAGCTGACCGCCACCATGAAAAGCCGTTACCACCGGAAAACAGGGAGGAAAACGTCTGTTAAGGAAGTGGTGGACAAAGTCTCTCACGCCATCACAAACAAAGCAATGATTACGGTGAGATTGCTCAGGTGCTCGTCTAACTTGTCTGCTTGGCTCTATGTTAGTCTTTAAACTTTCCACAGCTTTCGTCATTTGCTCCGCGACCTCCTGACTTCTAGCCATCCGACTTGCATCCTTACTGGCTGGAGTTGTGCAATTCCGATAAGTCGTTCGATGTCCGTGATCCCACAGGACTACACCATTTGAACAGTCTTCTGCAATTCGGGCGGCTAACTCTGGATTAACCGCCCTCCTCCAATCTGTTTATTGCTTTCTCGTCTGCTTCCTACGGACCCAAAGTCAGCTGCTGTAACAAGTAATGTTGGCAAACTAAGGGTTTATGAATGTCGCAAAGCCCCGAGCCATAGAAACGATTCATTGCCCGCTATCGGTCTTGTTTCTTGTTTACTCAAGGCATAGACAGTTTTAGCCCATTCTGCGGGCAATGTACCCAATGCCCTCAAAGATGGAGCCAAGCTTTTTAATCCGTTGCAGGCAGCAGTCGTCTTAAATTCCGACAGCCGCAGTGCAATCGCGGACCTCAGTCTCCGTGGATGGTTCTAACTCTATCGACAAAGGCAGTACATTACAAGTGCGTGGCGGTAAGGCAGTAGAAGCAGGAGGCCAGTTAAATTGACCCTCAAAGTGTTACACCCATCGCTCTAACCCTCTGGACTTAGTATAAATGAGTGTGCCATCTGTCTCGCTGACAGATTCACTGACAGACGGTCGCCTGGGACCAGTGGCATGGACAAGCTTAAACAGTTTGCCAGTGTTTCCTGAAGCAAAAGCTGTCTCCATTTCCTTAACTTTTCCAAATAGCCAAGCCTCACGATCAGCCTTCAGACTATGTTTCAGTTTTCTACGGACATCTCTGCTACGCTTGTTATATGAACTGCCAGGAGGAAGGTTCCGCCTGGCATCTAACAACTCCAGAGATTTCTCCGAGATCCAATGTTTGTTCTTTCCATGTAACCCCGTGCCGCATGCCGCAGTACCTGCTTCACGAATGGCCTGTGTGATCTGGGTCCAGGAGCGATCAGGATCATCGGAGTGAGAACTACTGAGGCAGGTTTCTAAGCTAGTTTGATACTTATGCTTTACCGACGGTATTGTCAGTTTCTCAACAGCCA